>VMBQ01006777.1:0-26779 GCA_007657795.1 Dreissena rostriformis | reverse complement strand
AATCGTTCTTGAAAGACTGAATAGGCCACCGAAATTTGCCAGTTTGCTATGAATAAAACAGTTTGACTTCAATTTTATATCGGAAAGTATTGTGCTTAGATGATCCATTTATAAGAAACAAATAGGTTTTTGAAGACCTGCGTCATGCGAAAATGGGTCTTATGCCATATCCGGCCAGCGTAGCTATAGCCTGCGCATCTCGCAGACTGGTAAGGAGAAACCTAATGAGACCACGAAACCTTGCGTGATTTATAGCGGACAGCACAGCCCCTGACCAGACTGTGCCATTGCGCAGACTGGGCTTGAGCCACGCTAGCCGAAGCGCCATAAGACCCATTTTCGCATGACACATGGCTCTGAAAGAGTGATTTTAATGTGTCGAAAGAAAACTGAGTGTTCATCAAATATTAAAATTCCATAAATTTTGATTGGAAAAAAATAAAATAACTACCGATTATATCGACCTCATATTTATAGCATTAGTTCCGATCACCAAAATCACCGATGGCGATTAAATCGTTCAGCTAGCGATTACATGTTTCAGTATTCCGTACTTTAAAAGAACACTCGGTACCTACTTCTACGCGTAATCGCCATAAACGCCCCATGGGGTAATAGATAATCCACTGATCAGAGATAAGAATCGCCAAGCGGAATGGTAATTGTCCGTAGGTGGATCGTTGTTTTACTACATATTCTGAGGAGCGTCGGAAAGGGGAACTTCTGCGGGCGGCTCTGCTAATTCAGCGAGTACCGTCACCCCTCCAGTCGGACGTCCCCTTTCGCTGACTTCGCTGACTCCCAGAACTTGGAAGGATCACTTAGCGGAATGGCAATTGTCCGTAGGTGGATAGTGGTTTCACTACATCGCCGAAAGAGGGACGGGAGCAGCGGGACAGCGGATGTGTCAGCGTAGAGGACAGAGGGGGCAGACCCGGGAAAGAGATGCAGACCAGGGCTTCGAGGGGTGGCCTTATGAAGATAATTAGAGTGTCGCAAGACGGCGGAACTCAGTATGGTCAACGTGCATCGGAACGAAAATGTGTTTCAATAACATCCAAAATATAACGTCCGAATTATATGCTACGTAATCCAAATAATAACTAGATCCCTTAATAACACAGCTTAAATNAGGAAAGAAGGTCTTTGTTAATTGTCAGCTCTTGGCGGAGTAAGCGTGTCCTGTTAAAGGCAACCATACATGAATTGTCTTTCAATTGTCTACCAGTACACAATAGGGTCTCATGGGCCACCGTGCATGGGTCTATTTGTATCATAACTATTTCTTTGGCGAATACCCGGGCAGCCGGGGTAAATTGTTTTCCATGAAAGGTCACAGGGCAAGTCCGTTCTTAAAAAGTTGTCTGGAAGACGAAGAGAGGACCTGTAAATAAACTTCTGATCTACACCCGCGTATCGAATATTCAAGCCGCATTACATAGTCACGTGTGCTGACACAGATGCGTGACAAGAAATTCTCAGGTACCTTTCTAGTCGCCAAATTGTGAGGTTAAACCGTGAGAATGCTTGTGAGGGCGGTGTTAACTGGCGACTATTATTAGTGATTGAAGTCGGTCAATGAAGTAAGCGTTAACCACAGACAGATAACCGCGTAATTACAGTTGAATCATTTACGTAATAGAAAACGGTAATTAATACAGATAATTAAAGACAATGTCGGGCATCATCATCACACTTTTTAACTGTAAACAAGCAAATTCGTTGAACTGATATCCCCCGCCACTTCTCCTCACTGATATATATACACCCATGAAGCTTCGTGTTGATATCTTATATACAACGCCGATTCTTTATCCCTCCGCCTTTGGCGGGGGATAACAATAGTTACTTATGAAAAGTTAAAAGCAAAGGGTGAGCAGTTGAATCCTTATGGCGAGCAAGTTGTGAAAACAATAACCTTTAACAGATTGACGCGGTAGCAATTTAATTCCACTACATGTATATTTCATCATGTCCATTTATAAAAGTGATTAACACCGTTTTCCTGTATCCACTTGATTATATTTGATGCTTCAAGTCCCTTCGTACGCATCTACAGGGTATACATTTTACTATACATGTGCGCCATGCAAAACACGTGTTTTAATAAGAGCGCGAAATTGTTGCTGTCGTCAATCAAGTTCCACTGCGTGCGTGTTGCACCTGGTCTAGGTGCTATATCCAAATACAGACGTGCATCTATGATGCAAACTTTAAATCAGAATTAATACACACGATGACAAAGTATTGACTTATTGAAACAATAATAAAAAGGTATGGGGAGTTTCACATAACTGTCAATACATGAAGTCAACATGACTAAAAAAATTAAATGGAGATAAATTAAATTAAATTTAGGCGAAAAATAAAAAACGATATGTCCGACCAGCGTCGAAGGATTATTTCTTTGGAAATTGACTCGTGTGGCGACGTGCATATTGTTAATGTATTTAATGAACATTACGCGACTGTACGTGCCAGAAACAGATATGACTTACTGTCCTGCATATTGTGTACTATTATGATGCAAATTCTATTTCATTGTTTTCAATTATCCCTGTATCTGATACTTTGCACAGCAATACATTCATAAACTATAGCATTGGTTGTTTTATAATATAATAATTATAATAATTATAATAAATAACTATATTTAAGCCCTTTGGAGAAATGCATTAAAGGAACAATGAAAGTAAAACAAAACAAACCCTACAATCTGCCCTCAACGTCAAGTAGAAATCGCAAATGTAAGAGTTTTTTACGTAGCTCTTTATTTGGTTTTGTCGTAATATGAAGGATAACGATTTAGAAAATAATGTTTGCCTTAATCGTTTCATCAAATTGATACATTTATGCATAAATATGTCGGTAAGATTTTACAAATTATGACTGGTTTAGGATCAACATTGGCCACAAGCCGTCTAAATCGCGACACGTCACGCTTGTCTTATCGCCGACATTCTATCGTTGCTAGGAAANTAACATATCTTGTAAACACATTCTAGAATAAATATGTTTAAACCAACATTAAATTGTTTTAAACATAACTTAAACTAGCAACACTTTTGATTTTTGCAGAATGTGAACGAATTTGCTCTGTGATAACAAATACATTTAGCCTATTCAGGCGATTCTTAATTACTTAAAGCACGTCTTAAGAATCAATACGATTCAGACACATGTGTATTCTTTTGCATTTATACCGTCTGGTACTCTGGTTTTACTTTAAAGCCCATCAACACCTTAGTAAAAATATCACATATTGAAAATTTTTAACAACCGACACAACACAGTTGATTATTTTGTCGTTTCATAGTAGCATTGCAATAGTGTTTCCATGTAGTTACAAACATTGTTTTGTATCAGCCTACCAATACTTTACAGTAGAAATCTACACGATCATCAACATGAACTATGTGTATAATTGCACGCCAATTAATAATGCAGTACCATTAAATGTGATGTGAAGTACGAAACACATATGCGTTCACGGGAAAGTGTTTATTTGTTCATTTCTAATTGCAAATGGAGAACGGGACATAGCTATACTATGCATCAATAATCTAATGGTAAAAAATACAAAAGACTTACTTACTCGTCTACAATTACCAATACCGAGCATTTATTTTGATGTATGGCGTCCCAAAAGACAGCATTGCTATCGAGTCGAATTTTAACCCACTGATTGTCCTGTCAAGACAGAAATGTATTTACGGATATTTTAATTCATCTTCAATTTTGCAGACCATGTCTTGACGTGATGCGTTTCACGCGTTATGAGCAACTATTGCTTTTTTCATGAACATGGATTCGGGCAGTAGGTTTTGTCTTGGCGATTCACAAATATATGTAATGTATTTAAGAAACTGACATTGAACGAATATTGTAGAAATGACATCGATTTTCATTTGGTGTGGCCTTTGGTTGTACATAATGCTTATTTCGGTTAGTATTTCTATGCATATCTATTAATTATTTAAAAAAATGTGCTTTGTATATTATTCATTAGTGTGTGTTATTCTATCAAATCCTGTGATTTTAAAGTGTGGCATCAAAACCGTTGCTTCTATATGTTACGCATTGATAGTGTGCAATATTTTACCAATGAGCTACTTGCTGATCAAGTGATAGGAATAATGTAACTTGTACGAAATGTTAAGAGCATATTGTTTCATTAATTCGTTTCAGTCAAGCAGTGTATTCGGTGTTCAAATGATATCTTGCGCAGGCCAGATGCTCCAAATTCATATGTTGAAGAGGAGACATTTGTTTGTTGACTCTTGTCTAGTAAATGGACTCATAAATGATCATATTCGTTTGATCAGTCATTCGTCCATGGACACCTAGGCTCTAATAATCCCCGGCGTGTACGTCGTTACTGGCCTTAATTAATTTTTATTTCTCAGATTGATATCTGATCTTGGTTTACATTATTCTGCTGTGTTTACATCTTGTTGGTACTTAGTTATAACTGTGAAGGTTTAAGGCGTTGCATGATTTTAATTTGATTTAAATATATACACTGTACAAATTGCGTTGAGATAGTGAACGCCTTCAAAACGCTTGAACGCTTTTTAAATCACAACGTTTCGTACTGGACATCTTACAAATTGCTACAGCGCATAACATACATTTATTACACATAAGTCCCACAGTTTCTAGTGTTTAACAAATAGATTAATATGCAAACTACGTGAATGTAATAAGTGATTATGTCATATTATGAAATATTATAAATGTAGTAATGGATGCACTTTGCAGATATTTATACACAACTCGTTTTATCTGACATGTAAACGGTGTATATATTTACGTATGGAACCGTTTGCTTATGTCGTTTTAATCAATAAATTAAAATAATAATAACATTTTTAAAGGAGCACAACATAATACAATTTAAATCTCATTCACAGATCCTAAAGGAAGTAACGACAAAATACCGATTTATATTTATACTTGATATATATGCAACATATATAGCATCATGCTTTATGTATAAAACAAGGTTAAATACAATTCACACAATGTCAGAATGTACAATAATTAAAAATTCTATATATACCATAATTATGCATTTCATGCATCATAGCATTTTGGCGAATAGTGACCTCTGATATAAAGTTGCTTAACTTCCACATTTACATTTTACTTTTATTTTGTTTGTATTTTATTATTAAGTGAGTTTAAATATGCTAGATCTGACGTTATAATAAGTGTTAATAATATTATTGTTTCTAATGTGTATACATTAAAACATTTCATCTTCAACTTCATTGCTGTCACATGATTAGTAAAACCTCAAGGTTCTTTCCGATCGATCATATCTACTAGTCTGAATTTTCAGGTTCTGTGCACAAATACGTAATTTCCTTTTCGCTGTTCTTAAATTCCTTGATAAAACCTTTTCTAAATACGATTCAAAGGAAACTGTTGTTGTTATTGCTTTATATCCACTTAGTCCGATATAATCATGTACATCTCGTTTCCGATTTTTTTAGTGTTCACCGATAAATCTTTGCTTAAAGAAAGATATTTTTTTAAATGGGTGTATATAAATTATTTCTAAACGAACTACATTAATGTGTGATACGAAACAGAACAAGTTTATATGGTAGGATTAATCACTCAATTTTCAGAATGTCCAGCCACATCCTACTTGTCATTATGCTCCTGATCGTGGGTCCCGGGCTGCTGGTAATCGGACAGCCCCAGACGTTCGTCCCTCTAAATGAACCCAAGGACTATTTCGGAGGGTTTGGTGGATCGTCCGGGCTGCCAGTGTTCGGAGGCGCGGGGGTGGCGAGGTCTTTGCCGAAGGGATCAATCAAGACGGATCAGGGGCTATGCCACTCCTTGTCTTCTAAAATACTGGCACTTAAAATAGAACTTGAGTGGGATATATGATGGATGTTGAAAAAAATGTTTTTACAAGGATTTCATTATATTTGTGTTTGCAAGTCAAACTTGAAACGAATTGCGACCAATACGAATTTTGAGCATTAACATGTTTTTCATGCATTTGTTTTAAAATAAATTATTTCAAGAGATGTTAATTGTTATAATTTCAATACATATTATAAAAAAAAGTTTTAAGACCATCTTCATTTTGTATCATTTTACTAGATTTAGATTATAGCAGCGGTTCAGCAGGCATATAATATGACGATTACTGCGCATTTCAAAACATCATAATTACATCTAGCTTACCAATCTGCTTTTCATACACAATTTCTCAAAATGTATCGCTACTTAACATAAGAAAGATGGAAGAGAATCAATAAATCAATTAATAACAGTTGTGCTATACATATTTTAAACCACACCTTAACGTAAGTAAACACGTCTTGTCTTTTTTCTCAACCGGTCATAATTACAATGCATTGTTAGTAAGTTAAAGAAACAAGCTTGGGAATACAATAAACCAAACGACATTTTAGTAGGCGTGATTCCATGTTCTGGAGATGTTTGAACGGGATGCTTGACTCACTGAGCACCACTTAACATTACATCTACAGTGTTCAGAACCATGCCGATAGATTGGATTGAAATCCTCCAATGTCTTCTCTTTCTCATATCAATAAGCTAAAGATTCAAACCCTTGTAAAGGTCATGATCAAAAACCACTTCACGTGAGTGCCATTTCAGCGTCAACGGTATCGTTAATACACAATAAAATACTAAAAACATTAAGTTCGCGACTAAGTATAACAAAATTGCGTGAGAATTAGTTTTTGAAATAACCTTCTTTACAAGCAGACATTCGTGGAACAAAGTTCAGTGTTCATATTTTCAAGAAAAACTAGTTGAAATAATTGTATTTATTGAACATAAAATATATACAAATAAACGTTAATTAATCGTTTTGTTATTTAAAATATCGAAAAATCACTTACTTTCACCTCTACTTTCCGACTATGATTATATCAAATATACGATCAATTACATCTTCTATGTTAAACGCTTTTTTAGTCCTCGTAAACCATTACAAAACATAATTCTTCCCGTGCTTGCAATTATGTTTCAACACTCAAGTGTCAACTCGCCATCGGCGCAATTGTCTTTGGAAAAAGGAATTAAATCAAGTTATGATTTGACCTCTCTTTTCAATTATTCAACAAAGGAGAGGAGGTTTTTACCTCCTTTTGTCTATGCAGACATACATACAAGTATATTATTTATTCAATAAAATACGACATCAGTTATGTACAGGGCATACAAAACTCTAACAGTACATTGTTGTTAGCTTTGATATTTGTCGTTTAAGTACCTATACACATATTTATAACTTTAAAAAGTTCAATTTACATTAGTTCAACATATCATTTCATATACATTGACATAAAGGTTTGTTGATCATTGTAAATTTGACAACTTCCCATATAGTCCGTGCAACTACGCAATTCTTCCAACATGTCTATATCTTATTCAGACGTTATTTGTAAAATAAAAGCTATAATACTTCTCGATATTTGAGTATTGTAATTCACTATTCTTGTATTAATTAAGATTATAATTTGGCCTGTTTGCATGAAGTTAACCCTTTATATGACTCTAAACAACTTGTATAGTGACTAAAGTGAATTTCAAAGCTCTTAATAAATGTTCCCCGACAAAACAGATAATTATGTACAGAAGTCGTTTGTTGAATCAAATACTACGTCAATGAAAAGCAACTTTCTAATTTTTAACAAAAGAAAAATAACCTTTATGTTTTGACGATTGAAAACTGAAGCCTTAATAACAAATTATCAATATCGACCACGTGAATGGCTTATAACGCGTGCATTGAAACCCATATTTAAAATAAACATATTTGTTCATAACTATCAATTTTGTTTCGATTTGTTTTATTGACACGGTCTATAGCAAGATTTTGGTCATACATGTAATAGACTTCGATGCGGACAAACACGTACCACATAATTTCAATTAAAACACAACCCATGAATAGATAAGAACGCTTCTGTGAAGAGAACTGCTCCATTGAAACTTTATTTGAATGTATATTTGCAACAATGATACGCAAAGACAGCTTACAGTTATAATTTTACTTAAGTGGGAAATTAACACATGTCTTACTTATTCGCCCGATATGTAAACAGTACCGCGTGTGAAAGCCTCAAAGGGAAAAGAGTTTGAAAACAAGGAAGCGGCTCGCGTTTGAATTGCTGACCATTTGTATACATATACCCTTTTCAGGTTGATAAATAATCGAAGTCAATATACATTCAATTGGGGCCTATGTTAGAACGAGACATCTGATCGTATATTTTATTTATAAAAGTTTTATCTGAAATATATATCATAATAATTGTTAATATAGTTGTTAAATGGCTAATTGCTGATAGTTAGCTCATGATAATATTCGGTGATAAAAACCTTGTCTTTACAGCTATGCAAAAGGGCTCGGCTATTCATGTTTTAACAGATTCCGATCACATAGTTTATAAGATTACTTGTTATTATAACAGACCGATTATTTCCCAATAATGCAATACACGTAAAAGGACCTGTGCTTTTCCTCAATGTGTTTTATTCAGATTTAGACACGATTTTAACGATTCGAGAAAGTGGATTCAACCAAATGTTCAATAACAATAATCCCAACACTAAATGGCCTTAAAGAAATATACAAAAATTTAACAACATAACAGTTCTTACATTCATATTCACAAGTATGCGCCTATATTTCATCTACTTAAGAATCTAAACGTGATCAAACGTGAAAGGGAAGCAACTCAAATAACGAATGACATGGTCCACTTTAAATTAAATAGAACGCTGTCAACAACTATTGGAATTAGTAAATTAGTTATTAGCTATAAAAGATTGCAAGAGAAATAGTATATTAAATAGATGAACATATAATTACAAAATGGATAAAGTTAAAATAGACATCATTTATTCAACCATAACTGACAACGTCAATTGGAGTCCGTAAAAACCATCGTAAAAATAAATACATGTATGATATATGAACGTCGTGCGGGATAAGTCCTTTACATTATGGGAAAAATAATATATTGTCACTACTCAGTATAATGCGAGTGTAAATATTTAATATTCGGTATGTCTGAAGGTTTGATTGTATCATCGAACAAATGACAAAGAGCGCTTATCTTGCTTGTCCAAAATGCGTTAACTGGCGCGATGTACATATGTATTTGTTTACCAAACTGTCATACAAGATATTTGGGTATTTTGGTATCCCCAATATTGATATGTTTGCAAATGTGCATGACTGACTGGTTAATAATACATTTTGTAATTAAGATGAAATACAAGTAATGATAAGAAATACTATTTTTGTTTATATTATCATAGCTTGTTGAAGAATAGCACACAGTAAGATCTTTTCAGTACATTAGGAGCTGCCCGTGATTGTTACAGATTATTATATTAAAACATATATACAACAAGAAGTGTTCGCCAAAAATGTTTCAATACCATGGCTGGTGGAACTTTGTAATGCTTACGAATGAAATTTGCTCGTTGACCTTTGTCTCGAAATCGCACATCTTTACGAGGAAAGTCAATACAATTGAAACACATATCGTTTTCAAAAAAGTTGGTTTAAGGAGTGATGTTCAAGATTTATGTGTCGACGATATTTCAACCTAATCACCGTGAATATGTTTTTATGCGGAGATAGTGATGTTTTACTACATATTGTGTTTCTTAAACAATTGAATACTGCGAAAATATAAAATGTTTACTAGTACTTGAAACGTTAATCGTTAGCTTAGATGTATGCGTTGTCATTTCTGATATTTCCAAATATTAATTGAGGTCTTTTTTATTATAAAGCAATCAAGTATGCAGGTGCTTACATCAAATACGTAAAATACAATAACAAACAAATACAATAACAAATCGACATGTTCCGGCAATTAAAATTATAATAAATCATAATTTGCCAACGCCAATTGAAGCCAGTAAGAATAATCACAATTCAAAATATTAGACATAATCAGCACTTGGATTGATCATTTACTGCGTTGAAATAAAAGAACGGTTACTCATTACTCAGTATAATAACCCTTTAAATATTGAATGTTCTGTCTTTGTGATGGTTTGATATGATCACCGAACAAATGGCAGAGAGAACTCGTGCAATACCAAGGCATCAAGTGGCGGGATGTTCTGGTTTGCCACCCTAGCACACATTATGGCATCAATAATACTGGTAAATCTATGTTAAGTCTAAAAATATATTAACATATTCATGACGCCAAGTTTGTGAATCAATTAATATAAACAGTGATCGGGTCAAAATGCGCATTCGCTATGTTTCCTCTTTTAAAGATACATGTATATATTGAAAGCGTAAGTAAGCAGTAAAAAAACATGTTTTGTTGTCGGATAGAACAGCGTTAGGAAAAAAGATGCATTAGAATTAAATCAAGACAGCAAATGATGATTAATTTGATAACATGCATATCTACTCATTATAAGTGTTATATTACAATAAGTTATGATGTAAAACATTATAATATTAAACGAATTAAGTCTGTATTTTAAAGCTATTGAGTCAGAAATGTACTTAACTACATGCAGCCCATCTTTATAAGAAGGACTTTCAAACGTGGCTCAAACCAATTGGCTAAAGGTTGCGATATCTAGTCGTTAATTTAATGCACAAACATTTTAATCGTGTACACGTATTTAAATGTTCACATGGCACATAGTCGTTAGCTAATATTTATGCATTTCGGTATCAAATATTCCCATGACGCGTAATCGTAAGCTAAGATGTATTCATTGACATTTCAATTATATATTTAAGAGTGAAAATGTCGGAATTGTGATGCAATCAGTGTCACATTTCATCGAAATAATCGCTAGAACGTTTTGTTTAATCGCATTGTTTTTCGATTATATTTAATTGGTTTACAACTTGGGGGGAATCGTATGCATGCCATTATCTGGTTTTCTGAGATGATCTTAAGGCTTTTGAAACACTGCCTAAGGTTGCAATACGGAACACGTTAATAGTTGCTTGTTGATACAGCATAGGCGGTATCATTGCGACTTGAAGCGAATCTCAGTGAGATATGCAGACAATTATTGTTAAGAACGCCCTGGCCCCTTGACGATTGATGGGGACATAAATTCTCGTTGTTTCTGATACATTTAATATCACAGGTCGTAATATAACGGCTCTAATTTCATGCGGGTTCGCCGAAGTTGAAAATGTCATTCTTCGAAGTCTGATAAAATGGAAACGTTTGCGGATACTGTACGGTCTAGTGTTTTGGTTATTGAAAGAGGTCCAGAATTATTCACCAGTGGGTCATAATACGACATAGAGCTAATAGTGAGTGACTTCGGCAATTAATATCATAAATGTAGTTCAATGTTGAAGTGTGAATGAGGTACTTAGTATACACGCTTAAATACATGTCTAAGCACGCCGCAATGTGAATGTATTGTTCGATGATTTATTACTTTTCGAAACAGGTGAGCGTCATATAATGGTTGCCTTTGTATAAATCCAAATATTAAGTTTAAGGTTGTAAAAAGGATAAGGACAATCTTAGTATTTTGTACGACGAGGATCAATGTTGGCATTGTATGAGGAAATAATATGCATATAATTGCTCAAGTTGCTTGCGTCCAAACCTTTATTGCATGTAAGACTTCATCGATAAATAGTCCAGTTTGTCTTGTTTACAAACCGACATTGCAGAAAAGCAAAGGCACTTCAACAAATGTGTCTTTTCAGTATAAAATTGTTTCCAGTGGTGCCAAAAACTCATTTGAGTCCAAGGAATAAAAGAACTTGCTTTCGTATAGCTTCTAAATGTTACAAACTGACGATAATTACTTTCATTACACAATGCCAGTTTTGATCATGGACGACGACAGACGGTGTTTCATTTCAAAATTGTGTCCAACAGGTGCGCAATGTAAACAAACCAGTGGTACATGAAAGCCAGAAATGTTGAAGACCGCAGCATGCTACATTTGTCTAGATATAATAACCCGTACGTCTTAACCAAAATATACACTTTTCAAAAATTAAAATTTTCGTGGGAACGGCCTGGCACTTAATAAAAGAAGTCAATATAGTTGAATTACATTTAAACAACAATATTGAAGGGTGGTTTGGAAAATTGATCGCGTGAGCCAACTTTAATTTCAATCAAGCCGATACTTTGCGATAGTTCGTAGCTTTCGGAGTGAATACAACCAATACGCCATTTCGAGTGTATTTCAATTATGTTTTGTTAGCTAAGTTGGTGGGCGTAACTTATTGTAAGACAAGTGCTTTTTGACAGGTCCTTTAGAGATACGAGAATTAAATCTATTTGAGATGTGAAGAATTTAGGAGCAAAAAAGGAAGGTAAGAAAATATTCAATTTTGCTTCTGCCACAGGAGGAAGATATAGCCACCATTCATGTTCTCAATAAAATTGTTCAGTACAGTGGGGTTAGGGATTTTGTTCCGCAAATAAGGGGTTGCTTAGGCGGGAATATTTTTGGGGATTAACCTCTAACAATCCGGTTTTTTTACGGATTAATCTCTAACAATCCACTCTAGGGATTTTTAGGGATTTTTTGGGTTGAAAACGGATTATTTGGGATTGTTAGGGCTGAATAGGGATGCTAGCACTATGCGCATGCGTACGGGTTAAAAGGCGGAGTTTAGAATGCGAGTATTTTCTAGTACTGCGCATGCGTAGGGCTGAAAAGGCGGAGTTATTATCGCAAGCTGTAACTCACGATAATAACTCCGCCTTTTCAGCCCTACGCAGGTGCAATACTTTAATGTATTAAAGCAAAGATCTATAAATAAACAAAGATTGGAAACATCCATTCGGACCAATAGAAAGTATCGAAATTCGCGCAACGAAAACGAGGTCAATATCACCTGACATCAATCGAACAGCCGCTAGTCACACTCTGTTATCTGGCGTTATCATTCGCTAGTGCAGCGTGTCTACCCGCTTGATTCCAATACACAACATTTCATTACTTCGCACAATAGAAATGAAAACATTTTAAACATGAAAAAGTTTCGATATTTATAGCAGCGTTGATAAATTCAACATGATTTTAAAATAAAACATAATAGATTTGAAAACATGTGAGTCTTTGAACCAATATAAAGTAATGATACGTACTAATGGTATTTTAGGACGAGTTAGCTTTTTTACAAGTACACCTTTCAATTGCCTTAAACTGAATTATTTCTTTCTGGAAATAATGAATAAAGTATAAGTATAAAGGTGATATCAAAATATATAGTCTATAACTGTATGCTTTTAACTTTAATATTTTCGCGGGTATTAAATAACAATACTTTGTGAGATTATAGGCCGAGTAATACTATTTTAAAGTATATAAATACGTCTGATGTACATACTATTTTAAAGGTAATATAAAAATTTACAAGACTAAGATTTGTTTTTATTTTAACGTGAACAGTGTCGGAGATATCCATTACCGATGCAGTTTTTCTTATTGAAAAGTATATATCCGCCTTTGCCTAAAACTTTACTATTTCTAAATAAACATTTCATGTTGGAATATTTAGAGGTAATATAAAAAGCTATGGTCGAAAATAAACTAATCTATATTAAACTGTTCTGGCGATGTTCTCTATATTTTCCTAAACTGATATATTTCTTTATTAAATTTTCCAAATAAAGTGTAAATTTTAGATTAAACTATAAAACAGGAAACAAATATATTGATTTTGCTTTCGTTTATTACGGATAAATAATATTAGCAAGACAATAAACATTTTGAATACACATCTCTTCAAGGGAGACTATGTCTCCAATGTGGATTAATTGTGTTTACTGTTATGTCTGTGACACCACATGTCTGCGCATGTGTTGATAAGATTATCACGATAAGATGACTGAAATCTCGTCGCCGGGCGTGAACACCCAATAACGCTTATATTTGTTTATTGATAGATCTTTGATCATCATCACACCTTTCTACTGTAAAGAATTGGTGTACAAACTGTTAACAATTGTTACTTATGAAAATTTTAATGCAAATGGTGAGCAATTAATTACTTATGGCGAATAAATTGTGAAAACAATAACCTTTAACAATTTTACGCGGTAGCAATTTAATTTCAGTAATGTTTATCTCATCATGTCCCTTTAAAGAACTGATTTACGCCGTTTTTCTACAGCAACGTGCTACTATTTGCTGCCTTTGTAGGCAGCTACATCGTACACCATTCAATATACATGTTCGCCATGTTAAACCCGTGTTTTAATAAGAACGCAAAATTGTTGCTGTCGTCTGTCAATTTCCTCGCAAGGAAAGCGTGCTTGTTGCAAAAGACCATGTGCTGTAACTAAATAAAGACGCGCAGATCAGTACATGTAGTATTTTATAATGAAAATTTTTACACCGGAATTAATGCAAACAATGGGAAAGAATTGACCATTGAAACTTTAGAAAATAAATTACGTCAGATTACGACTCAGGCATTGCAGTAGAGGTATTTTTAAAGAGCCAGACTATGTTGTTTGACAAATACATTGGAAAAATAATATTGGTGAGGCGAGGGAGGGGGAGGCGGGTCCGGGCGTATATTAATTACCCGATACGGTCAATACATGAACATTAATTACAAATGAAATGAAAATGAATAAAATCTAATTTTAGGTGAACAATATTTAATTTTCAATTTAATGTTGTTTGCTTGATAAGTTTTTTACAATGCTCGTTGATACCAATGCATTTATGATAATAATTATGTTGTACATTCTGTGATAGTCTCACACACAAAGAGACAGGTACAGGATTCTCTACTGAATATCTGCTGAACTACTTCATTAAAATTGAGTTGCAATTTAAATGAAGTAGTTTAGATGATATTCAGTAGAGAAACTTTGAAAAATTTCAGGCCGTGGTACACTTTTTTATTGAACAGTTCATATCTGCCTTTGCCATAAACTGTAAATTTAATTATGTTTCTTAATCAAGTATCAATTTGAAATATAAAAAAACTAAAGGTTGAACAAAAATTGATTAATTGATATTTAACTGTTCCGGCGATGTTGTCTTTATTCCTAAACTGATCTATTTCTTTATTGAAATTTCCAAATAAAGTGTAATTTTTAGATTGAACTGTAAACAGAAAACACATACATTTATTCTGCTTTCACTTATTACGGATAAATACTATTAGAAAAGACAATACACATTTTGAATACAAATCTGCGATAGAGGCGCAAACGCAATCTCTTCAAGGTGGATGTCCCCATTTTGGATTAAGAGCGTTTACTGGTATGCCTGTGGCACCACATGCCGGCACATGTGTAGATAAGATAATCACGATACAATGCGTCATCTTTATCACTTGACTCAAATATCAGTTGCCGCAATGACACGAATTTTTGGTGCAGCACAGCGAATATCACGTATAATAATACCTGTACCGTGTTAAAAACACACACAGTTTCGTTTTCGAATCCTCGGTGTTAATACAAAAAAAATCTTTGTTGAATTTACAAAATGACGTGTTTTTTGGCTATGAAACACTATGCTGTATGTAGCATCATATTATAAATTTTATTATGCGTGTGTGTTTGTAATTCAGAGTTTATTTACAGGTCGTCGCTGAGTCTTCACGACTACATTATGTGTCCTTTCAGAGAAAAACATATAATTTTGAGCCAAAGTTGGTCAAATTTACCCCGGCTGCCAGGGTGTTCGCCAAAGAAATAATTTTTATCCTAATAGACCAGTGCACGATGGCCAATGAGACCTTAATGTGCACTGGTAGACAATTAATACATTGTATTATGCATAAAACCGACAACATTAAATCTTCATCTAAAAATAGTTGTTTACGTCACTGATTAACTCCATCTTTTCATCGAAATTCAAACCTGACATCGACTGCGTATGCGTAGAGATGAATTAATCCCTTGAAGGGATGAATTCATCGAAAGGGATGGATTGCGATAAATTTATCCTTTGAAGGGATGAATTCATCGCAAGGGATGAATTCATCCCTTCAAGGGATTAATTCATTGCAAGTTATCCCTAAAACCACTTGAAAAGGTTTAATACAGATGAATGTGGATGAAACGGGGTGAAAACGGATTAATCCCTAAAAATCGGCTGAATGAGGGTTAGTTTTTAGGGATTCTAAAGAGATTAATCCCGGAACAAAATCCCTAGCTCCACTGTATATTATAACAAATGATGTTAAGGTTTACATATAGATACAGCATTTTGAATTCCTTTTAAAGTCAATAGCACATCGCTTTCAAACTAGTAACAATGAACATGTACATGCATCATTGCAGATACTATAATATAGAAATATTGTCAAAACAATTAACATTTAAAAGTAAAGTAATAAATACATCAGTCCGAATTACCGGTAAGCTAGTTTTCGTCAACAATGTCTGTGGCAGTTTTCGGTCAATCGCTGCTAAGATTGATAACCATAGAACAACTGGATTTAGAGCTCAACTGAAAAAAACATTTCTAGACAATACCTCATAAAACACAATATTGGCACCACTAGTGGGTGTCGACCGATTAATTTTTTTTTTAAATAACAGAATGATGATGCTTATTTAATATTCATAAAGAGGATGATACGTTATTAGTTCTTCTTATAAGGTCAGGAAAATAGTGACACAGTGGCAAAGTAGTTCATACAGTGGAACGAATTTAGTATCTCAAGCACACATTCAAAACAGTCGAACATATTGATGCTAACTAAATACTGGACTTGTGCTCGTATATCAAATACACAAACTGAATATCACTTAGGCTGTAAACGCTGCCGATGTTATTCGAGTGTACACGTTTTATTTAGAACTGGCTAGAAGAGGCCTGTCAAGGACATCTTTTCTTAACAAAACGCATCAATTAACTCGTTTTGTTTTTTACCGAAGATGAATGGAGGTCAAAACATAAGCATCGCCTCGCACGTGTAAATTGCGAATTCAAAGTCAGCACTGACATTGTTATCGCTTGAGCCCGCCAGGTCGCAGCACCTGCTCTGAGCAATTTCCGCTATCGTTTCTGCGATTCAAACTTCCTGATTACACATCGTCCATTAACAAAATACAAATACAGCGCTTTGATTACGGCGATACGATTCATGGCATCAGCAATAATAGAAGTGGTGTATTATTGCTTGGAAATATCAGCCGTCATAGACTGCCGGCTCGCGGAGATGGTCCCGCGTTAAGCGACGCTTCTCTCCGCCGCGCGACCGTTTGATCCGGGATAGTATATTTATTATTCCTGATTCCTATAGAAATTACTAGGAACTGATGGAAAACAACGACGCCTTCAATTGTCCAATTGTCACCGACTCAAAGAAATAAAACTATATAAAGGCGCAAATTAAACAAATTAAAAGAAATGTAATCATGCCCCCCAGTGAAGTAATGATATTGCAAGTAATTAGGAATAGTTAGTTTCCAATCAGTTCATTAATAGTGTTTACGACAGTTCACTTTTTGAAAGAACAAAATCAACCAAAATCGAAAAATGGCGTATGGTAATCAAAACAAACGACGTAGTAATGGAGGATAACCTGTTGGAGATGTTGACTGTTATTCCAAATCATGCAATTGATCATTAAAACATGATTAAACTGTTCAATTGGAAAATATAACATATACGACGAATATTAGCCACTATCAATGAGAGGACGTTCATTCTTAAGAAGTATGTGAAATACAGATAATGAACTAAAAATCGTTTACTTTGTACCTACTACCCAAGAGATTGTCGGACGGACGGCAATTTAAAAAAAATCCTAACTCAACCTATATCATATATATTACAGATTCCCAATCTCCAAGCAGAGTTGCCGTTCCATCCTCTCACATACAATCTCTGCCATCACAGCATCTGTAAGGATTTTTGATTTTTGTTTAAGCATTATATAATGAAAAGTAGTATAATGTTCTTATTGATTTTTAAAAAAGTGTATAAGTTTAGGTTCATAATATTTGATTTTTTACCTAAATTAAAAAAAAGGTAAAAAATAACAACGGCAAAATTATTGTACCACGTGGCTCGGCTATCATCACGTGATTGGTTATAACGGCATGGATTTGATAGAGCTATGCTGGTCCCAGTCAAACCTCAGCGCGGAGGTTGATCTATTGCATATAACTTTAGTAATGAAGAGAAAACAATCAAACCGCATCAGGACTTGAACCCGAGTGTTTTTAAGCTTTGTTTTATGATTCGCACTCATGATTAAAATACACTCATTAAAGTTAGCGTTTATTATTTTTAAATGAAACAGAGAAGAAAGCAAGCTGCATCAAGCATCGCGTGAACACTCACGCTTTACAAGCCCTCTGTGTTTGACCCTTAATGAAAACATGCCACCGCACACAGAGGTCTTGTGAAATATTGCACCCGCGACGATATCAATTGGAATCATGTTTTATCACCAACTGCACTTAATGATAAATGGTAAAAGTACCGTTTTGGTATTAATTATGTCTCACAAGGGGCCGATAACCTTTATTTCATTTCAGTTCGCTGTCAAGAGACTTTATTAGTTCCTTTACCAAGAGTAAATGTCAATTCTATATAATTATTATGACGGTGTTTATATTCAAGGCCATGGCTTGCGCACGTCTATGCATTAATAATAAATTATATTTGTTAGTGTTAATATTATTTTTTAGGTTTAATATTTGTTAATTTAAGTCACGTTTCAATTAAATTAATGAAATGACCTCCAATTTGAAAGATGCGTGTTTACTTTATACATTAAAGTTTTATAAGTCTAGTAGGAACGGGGGTCCATGGTGCATGATTTGAAGTTTTTTTTAATATGCTGATCATGTTTACATTGTCTTGGGTAAAAGAACATGTTTGTTCAACAGCCCCAAAACCCAGAATTACCGGGGTAGAGACGTGTTTAGTGTGCAAAAGTGTATAAGTTGGTATAGCAATTGCACATAAGCCATTTCTAAAATTAAATTAGCGCCGACTAACACTGTTGAGGAAAAACGTTTGAAGAGATTAACAATAGGCTCATCCTTAACAGAAGCACACAGTTTTCTTTCTCTGTCAAACGTCAAAATCTTTACTAAACACGCACAATTTGTCACAGAACAATGTAAATGCATACGCAAATGACTAGCAAAGAGTAACAACAATTTTGAAACAGACATTTTGCCCTTATTGAGAATTTTAATGTGAGATAATAGCCTAAATGAATGTATCCGAATCACGCATGTCAAATTAAGGCGCTCACCAAAACCTCGGCACTGCAAGTAACATGGTCGAGTCTTTTTGAACCTTTCACAACTTGTTTTACAATACCTCCTCCACATGTCTGAGGCGCATTTGGGACCAATTTGACACCGCTCTTGAAACGGTGATAACAATCATGAACTGCTTCAAATTTACATTTCACCTCTTATAACACAGTCGCATTATGTCCGTAAGCGACGAGGATGTTCGTTTCAATTGTCAAAAGAGCAAGGCCCACTCGATGCCCGTACCTGGGTGTAAATTTCACGCTGTCCATTTGCCTTTGCCCACTAATTAGCACAGACCCCTCTGTTGTGTTGAGTTTGGCCTTTTTTGTTTCTAAATACCTTCGGGGCCGCTGAACAAATTACTCATCTTTTCACGAAGACACATTTTCGTCAGCAGCCCGCATCAAGCGACAGTTTGCAAACAACCTGTCTATCGGCCATTTTGTTTTTCATGTGACATTTTGAAGCGATGGTAATTGATTATTTTTAATGGCTACATTCATTTTACGTTGATATATTATTTTGCTTATATTGTTGCATTTTGCAAGCATGTGTTAGCACATTTCTTTTGAAGGCAACACAAGCTTAACAACTGTTTTGTTGTGTTCACTATTTTGTATTGTTGGTACCTGTCACGACCGTATGAATATTATTTCGGACAGTGACTGAATACAATAGCAACACAAATGAGCCTCGCTCTGTGAAAAGTGGGTTTAATGCATATGCGTTAAGTGTCGTCCCAGATTAGCCTGTGCAATCTTTCCGACACTTTCCGCTTTTATGATATTTTTCGTTTAAAGAAAGTCTCTTCTTACCAAAAATCCAGTTTAGGCGAGAAGTTTCGTCCCTGATTAGCCAGTGCGATCCTGCAGTGCTTTTTTTATAAGGGGCCTCAACGACCGAAAATCATTTTTTTCATTTTGTGAAATTTTCTCATTAAATTTTTAATTCTCGGTTGACCATGGTTCTTAAGAATGGGCTGTCATATTTGATATGAATGTATGTTATTGCAAGTCTACTTTGTTACCCACTTACTAACCTTGTTTCCTGGTAACATTATAACCTATATATCGACAAAATTAACGTTACTTTATACAAATTCAAATACTGATTTTGTATCCACATGTGTAAAACAATGCACTGCGAAGTATTTTGATTTTGTATAACATTTATCCCTCCTAATGCGCGTTACTGAAAATAAGTTATTCTTTACATTTTTATCATTATTATTTAAAAAATATACTGGTATCCAGTAGAATCAATGGATGCATTTGTTTACATAAATGTTTCGTACAAATCGTACGGTCTCTCTTTATCTATATAATTATGTTGTATATATAATAATCTCTTAATATTTCGTTTACAATATATATATAAATATGTTTCCGGTTTACTATTTGTTTTCTGTAATTGCATAAAACAACAACAATTTATATTGATATATTGGTGATAGTGTAATAAATTAGACTTATTAAGAAATTTTGAAACGTCAGTTGTAAATCTTGTACGAATATTTCATAATCATTGGGCTCATCAACAATTGGTGTCCCGTATTGGGCCATTGAATGGGCGAACAGAAACCCCTGTTGGAAGTTGGAGATAGGTGGTTGAGAACTTAGTGAGTTAATAAAGGCGGTAATTATCGCTTAATAAGTCGCTAAAGTTGTAGGTGCGAAATCGGGATGTGTTATATACGGTAAACGGGCTCTCCTTCTAAAGCATAATGTTATGAAAATTAAAACGCATTAAAGGCAGTTGCACTGGAGTGTTTGGTAAATATTGAGTGAGCATTAGAAAAGAATCTCATTTAGCCTTTTTGTCTAGCAGTTTAAATGGAACCACGTTGTGCATTTGTGGAGTGGCCCGGGGATTCGTAAAAGGCCTTTTTTTAATTGTCGCAAATGTCGAGCCCACTTGGTCTTCACCACGACGATGGCAACACTCGAGAAGCTGTTACCCGCATAATGTTGACAGACACTCGAAATCCCGGGTATGGGCAATAGTGAGCAGCCGTATAATAGTGTGGTTTGCGCCCATGTTTTGCGAAAATTTAAGTGATTAATAGAGGACGTATTAAATGTTTCACTTTGATTTTAGCTTACAATATATCTTACAACCTGTAACTGCACGGCGTTCTACTATGCGGCCTATTGTAGACTTGCTGGAAGCCTCTGATGGTATAATTTGATTGCGTTTCAAAAACGTTATTAAGGTCGCCGTGGCGTAGTGGATATGGTGTCCGCCTAGCGACCGGAAGGACACGTATTCGATCCCCTCTGTGGGAGCGTTCTTTCGATCTGCTCCAAAGATACCAAGTACTGGTTATTAGTCCCAGGAAACAGACTCGAGAGTGTTTCGATAAGCCTTAGGCTTTCAATGTAATCGAGCTAAACTAAATAGGTTTAAACTTAAAACGGTGATACGACTTCACATAAATGTTAATAATAAAACATTAGTTTGTGAAGAATCACATGTTAGTTTTCATTTGAAAAGAACAGAACAGATGTTTATTACAACTTGTACAAAGAACATCGTCAGTCTTAACCATGTTATAATACACATATCAAAAAGGTCATGTGAAGAGGAAGTTATCATACAATAATAAGTAGTATACATACAATCTAACGTATTACATGACCTTCTGTCAGTTGGAGAAAGAAAAAAACGCATTTTTTCAAAATGGTTATGTGACAGGATGGCTAACATTTATGGAAATATACTACAATCGAAAATTGATTATCTTGCATTCGTACTCTATCTTTCACATATGTGAAAATATTATTGCACGCATATTCGTGACAAATACAAGCTACAACCAGATATACACGCTCTTCATAATGCGCCTTGGCTCGTGTTAAATAGCATTTCGTCCATGAATCACCCATGATAATTTAAAGATGCACTGAGTAACAAGTGCATTGGTTGGAATTCTTGATTATATTAAACATACATGCGCGTTTTGTCGTTTAAGTGATTGGCAAAAAATACGTATTTCTGGAATGCCTGGCTGAACAACAATAGAAACTGTATAATTGTTAACTCATGCCACAAAACACAGTTCATATCTAGCTAACATCGCTGAGTTAGAATTGTGTTAAAAGGACCAGATGGTTCAATTAACGGCTCATTGCCTATTTACTCTAAATCTCCGCGCTACCTGTATAGTTATCCACCGCATTTTGTATTGAGCGACATACGGAAATACCAAAATACCTTATACCCGTCATTTCTCTCAAAGGGTCGAATATCAAAGACCGAGATTTAAGTGTCTCCCATTCCAGTATATCGGAACACATCATTTCCAATGAGGGCGACCGTAACAGAGTCGTCACGTTACAGGTAAATGACATAAAGTGCCGCTGAGCGTATAATCGCATGACAGAGACACAGACGCCCGGTGACGACAGGTGTATGTATGCCCGTGGCTGCGTGAAGGATGGGCAACCTGGGAAGTTGGGACGTAAGGAAATGCATATTTATTGACGGTATTACCGTTTACCGTGAATATTGAAAAGCATTTATTTAAACCATTTTTGTATAATAATTGGTCTATTGAAAGCCTTCGTTGCGAATATGTGTACGTACTTTATGTGTATGGACAATATATTTATCCCCACGCTTTTAAAAGCGTGGGTATATTGTATTGATCTCCGCTTTCTTTTTTTTTTGATCGGCCACTATCTTCTCCTACACTATTAGCACTAGAACCTTGAAACTTACACACATGGTAGCTATGAGCATATGTGCGACGGTGACGGTGACGGAATTTTGATCTGACCTCTGGGTCAAAAATTATGGGTAAATAAATGGGTAAAATGGGTAAAAAAACTCATTTTACTAACAACATGCGACGCACATTATAATAACTTTTGACCCAGGAGTCAGATCAAAATTCTAAATAGTGGACCGTCGCACATATGCTCATAGCTACCATGTGTGTAACTTTCAAGGTTCTAGTGCTAATAGTGTAGGAGTAGAAAGTGGAGAATGAGGGTTGGGGTGGGGCCAGGTCAGAGATTATCACTCATTTGTTTAGGTTATTTTACATTAACTTCTTCATTTCTATACCGATTTACTTCAAATTGATGCTGAACATCTCTTATGACAATACGGTCAATCTCAACTATGCATTGCCCCATTACCAGCCCTGGGGCGCCCCATCACATAGAC
Organism: Dreissena rostriformis; assembly: GCA_007657795.1. NCBI lineage: Eukaryota > Metazoa > Mollusca > Bivalvia > Myida > Dreissenidae > Dreissena > Dreissena rostriformis. The sequence goes on along the minus strand of VMBQ01006777.1, from coordinate 3,374 downwards.
CACGCCCACCCAAAATTTGTTTTCATATAACTTCTTCATTTATTCACCAATTGACTTCAAATTAATACTGAACATCTCTTATAACAACACGGTCTATCTCGACCATCCATGTCCACATTAACCACCCGGGGCCCAACCAACATAGGCCTTGCCCATCCAAAATTGCCTTTTAATATAACATCTATGCGGCGTGGGGATACGCGTCGGCCTCTGCCGCGAAAGCTCTAGTTTATGAATGTTTCCATTATACATGGAACCGTACAACATAACAATTAGATTATTATTCGATATACGGTTGCATGGGATTCGAATTCCTGCACAAACTCATGCCACATGTTATTCAACAAAATCTTTACCGCTTGGCTACAAACTCCTCACATGCATTGGTCTGCCCTATCGGTGCTGGTTTGAACACTGCTGCAACAAATTGTTTATTCCAATTTTGAAAACAATTTATAAATAAACAGTCTATCCATATATTTAAATCTTACTTTTTATAGTGTATACTTATGTGTCGATTTAAAATATATGTGTTTCTAACAAATGACCATTGTCATTTTACCATAACCAATTCGGCGATAGCTGTGTACTTTTAACAAGAGAACGTGAACATAGAAATATAATTGAAGATTTATTGTTCCATCATTATTTTGCAAATCATTATATCATTATACAAGGAGGAGGAGGAGAAGGAGGAGGAGGAAGAGCTGGAGGAGGAGGAGGAGGAGCAGGAGGAGGAGGAGAATATAACAATATCGGAGATTGCATGGTTGCTTTAACATCAGAATTTGATAATAAATCGAGCTTCGCGTCGAACTGGATGATCTTACACATTGTTATTGTAATTCTTGACTTGTCTCACGACCTTACAATATTGTCTCGTCTCCGATGTCAGAAATAGTTAATAATCCGCTCTACGTTAATTCATTCTCATTGGTACCGCTCCAGTAACCATGACAACGTTTAGTGAATTATTTCCTGTCGCATTGTGGCTAGCTGATGCGGTGAGTGATGCGATCAACTTCCGGTCACGTGTCGACGATATGGTGGCTGCCAAAGCGTCTTCTGGTATGGACGGAAGCGTGATTCCTGTCATTGAGGCGCTTGGTGCGTTTATCGGAGCATTTTGTCTCCCGAAGAAGGGAGCAATCTTGACAAGAAGGATTTACTACAACCGCGATAAATATATCAGACAATTATCTTTTTAAGATACATTATTTTAATAGATCTGGTTCTGCATAATTTATATTTTTATTTTTTAAGAATTATTGATAAATACAAGTTTTCGATTATTGTTTCACTTCGATTTCATTGGATGAAAAGAATACGTAGAGAGACTACGACGAGAAAACAAACTTCAAGCAAGAAAACTGTGAATTTATTTGTATTGTTTGGAAATTCTAATGTAAGATGCTCTTCTGCAATAGTTTTGTCATAGCGGCGTTTGAGCATTAACAACAAAGATTGCGGCGCTGGGCGCGACAAGAGACGTCCATATCTAACATAAGTAAACGAACACATGCATCATCTTTAAGTTGGTGTTCAAATGGGACAGTTTTCACCTTTTTATTCATAGACAATTTATTGACGAAATTGATAGAAATTTTCGGAAGGCTTTGGCATTATTCTTTAACGAAAATGAGTTCATTGAAAACGCTTTCGTTTAGTGTGAGCGTTGTTTTATGTTTTATAATTTCTTCCTAAGTATTCTTGTTTACAAATCCTATAAAGTAATCGGTCCAATGAACCTTTAAAGTATACGCATTATTCTCGATATCGTCACATTTTCAAATCAAATGATCAGAAAAAAAACCCATTTAATGCACCCGTAATGATCTGTAGCCGTATTTTCCGTCGATCGTCCGCGGAACATCGCCTTATGATTAGTTATAAGGATCCAATGCTAATGTCGATAAAACACACAGTGTAACCGGTTTTACAGTCTTATATTCATTATAATGTCAATCGACTCGGTCTCATCGCTGTCTTATCGCCCATTGCTCGCACAATATGTGAAATCTCGCGCCATTTAATGACGCTCGTATTTCCGTTAGATAGCTTTTATCATAGGAAAGGTAAAGTAAGAAACGATTGCTCGCAATCAATTTAGCGTCGCACAATGGATCCCGTCTCAATGAAACTGTGGCGCGATTTTATCACGGCAGTAAAGTTTACTGGATGCGCTAATGACAATCATACTTTTCCTGTATCGTCGTCCCTTTAATGTGCTCTTGGTAATTAATTACGTTACTCGGAATTTCTGTTCGTACAAGGGTATGTGACCAGGCATCTTTTGCACCTGATGTACCTTGTTTAAGACGATTGTCTAAATAGTATTCGCATTCATGGATTGACTTATTTTCGTTTAAGAGTTGAACAGTTATTAATTTGCTAAAATTTATTTTTCATTTAGTACACTATAAAATTAAATACTACATAACGGCACATTTAAAATACTTAAACTTGTTATTAAACACAATACTGTAACTTAAGTACCTTTAAGCAGCTTTCCAATACATCGGAAAGATAATATCGTTTTTCGCTCTTATAGCATAAGAACCATACACAAGCAAAATAATTTCCTGTATGTTACATATGCATTTATTTTATATAGTTTTTTTATTCAGTTCAGTACACAAAAAATCGACAAATAAAAATATCTCAATACTAATAATAACATTGTTAATTTGGTGAATATACAATCGTGCATGTTTAATAATAACATNTCTTTGTAAGTCGATCTACATCTCAACATTCTAAACATTTTCCTTTGAGGAAAGGACTCACATCATTTATGGCACTTAACTAGGTAAATACACCAAACTTAATTCGCTTGGTCTTTAATTTGTCACTAATCTACCAGAATGTGTGTATGTGTGTGTGCGTCTATGTGCCCATGTGCGTGTGTGTGTTCGCGCGCGTGTGTGCGTGTGTGCGTGGGTGCGTGCGTGTGTGCGTGCATCGGTACGTGTGTGCGTGCGTGTAACTGTGTAATTATGCTTCGAAGTGTATGAGGTCCTGCCGCGCCTGCGGCTGCATTATATGTGGACGCGGAGTGTTTCGCAGCACTCCTACCTAATAAAGTAAATAAACTTACTAGACTCACGAAAGTTGGGACGAATTTTGAATTGAAGCTGCAATTTTCATAACCGATCCCATTTATTCCCGAATTTATTGCAACCTTTGGTACAGGCTAAGCAGGTATCGATTATTTATCAAATTATATCCACTTAATTAGACAGGATGATTAAAAATCCGCTGCGATGCCATTGATTCACCCAATAAGACTTAATCTCCGACCCCACGTGCAAATGCATTCATGGCTGCTGCGAGGTAGTTACATCTGATAAATATTTAAAATAACAAAATGCGTT
>VMBQ01006776.1:0-51620 GCA_007657795.1 Dreissena rostriformis | reverse complement strand
GCTTCAGACATAATTTACTTGCACTTAGAGACTTAAGCTTATTAATAGGACAAACTCCTAAAATCTTCCTTTTTAAGGAGAACACTCACAGCTCTCATCGTACAATCTAAATTAGAATATTAACTTATGACTATTACTTACTGATTTTGTTTTATAGTAATTAGTTTTCGAGAAGAAAAATAAATAATTAAAATCTAATCAAACCAAAAAATCTAATATTCTTGGAAAGAGTGTATAATTTAATGAATTGTTGCAAGGGATTTTAATTCTTCTGGTAGACAATCTAAAAACGAGCGCACTATAATTGGCATACATTATTATTCATTGGAGACATATAATGGACTTAGCTTTTATATGTCAACACTATGCATACGTTTTTTTTTATCTGCAATGCAAGTATGTACATGACCTAACAAAGCGGATTTTCTTCATTAAATTCAGACTTCGCGCAGTCTGGTCAGGAGCTTCTGTGTCCAATATTAAGTAACGCAAGGTTTTTTGGTCTCATAAGTTGACATTATGAATCCTCATCAGAGTAAATGGATGCAGATATATCGAGCTACACTCTTTGGATATGTCATAAGGCCCATTTTCGCACGACGCGGCCGAAGTATTCGTATTGTTTGACACACACAGTGTGGATTTTTTTTTATGTAATCAAATGAAATCTCAAACTAGAATTGTTAATAAACTATTGATTTCGACTTGTTCATGCCGGTTCCGGGCATATTGTCATGTTTTCATTGTTTGAGAATAAATGTCTTCTGATATAGATTGTATTTGTGTATGTATATACCTGTTGTACAACGATCGGACATAGAATTGATTTGAATTGATTGGGGTAATGTTGTGAATCAATGTTGCTCATGTCTTTTATAAACTAGAGCACTGTCACATACGGGACTAAAAGTACCCCGCACTGGTATGTCATGTAAAGTGCAACAACAGTTTGCTGTAATTTGTGTCGTGTTCTGAGAAAACTGGGCAAAATGATTGTGCGTAAATTGTCATCCCAGATTAGCCTGTGCAGTCCGCCAAGGCTAATCAGGGACGACAATTTCCGCTTTTATTGACTTTTTCGTTTAAATGATGTCTCTTCTAAGGGGAAAATCCAGTTTAGGCGGAAAGTGTCGTCCCGGATTAGCCTGTGCGGACTGCACAGGCTAATCTGGGATGACACTTTACGCATAAGCATTTTGCCCAGTTTTCTCAGAACACGCCACATTGTATGTCAACGCTTAGCACACGCCATGTGTTGTAACAAGGAAACCTTACGTGTCTGAATGGCATAGGGATTCAATAACACGAATTTAAGAATCCCTATCAGCTTTTAACTGACCAAAAATGTAGAAATTAATGAAAATGTCAAACAGAAACAAGATTGACTGCTTTACTTTATTGAGTTTGAATGACTACAACTACTTCGAAACACAATAAAAACCAATAAATAAGATGTCAAATAAAACAGACGTAATGAAAGTTTGTAGCGACCAAAAACAAATTAGGATAATATGATATGATCTTAAATATTCATTACCATTATTGAGAAACACAACGAAGATTTATTCCAAGTGTGTTACCACCTTTCTGACTTAGGCCGACGTTAACAGGTACGACTGCAACCCAACAACAGTTTAAAGTTTAAATTAACCTGTATAAGAATGAATATTCTATTCAGTAATAAAGACGAGAGCAATAGAGGCTTCAGTGGATAGGCTACAATGGAGAGTCTACAGTGGATAGGCTACAGTGGATAGGCTACAGTGGATAGGCTACAGAGGATAGGCTTCAGTGGATAGGCTTCAGTGGATAGGCTTCAGTGGATAGGCGACAGTGGATATGCTTCAGTGGAGAGGCTTCAGTGGATAGGCTTCAGTGGATAGGCTTCAGTGGATAGGCTTCAGAGGAAAGGCTACAGTGGATAGGCTACATTGGATTGTCTTCAGTGGATAGGCTACAGTGGATAGGCGACAGTGGATAAGCTTCAGTGGATAGGCTTCAGTGGATAGGCTTCAGTGGATAGGCTTCAGAGGATAGGCTACAGTGGATAGGCTACAGTGGATAGGCTTCAGTGGATAGGCTTCAGTGGATAGGCTACAGTGGATAGGCGACAGTGGATAGGCTTCAGTGGAGAGGCTTCAGTGGATAGGCTTCAGTGGATAGGCCTCAGTGAATAGGCTACATTGGATAGGCTACAGTGGATAGGCTTCATTGGATAGGATCCAGTGGATAGGCTCCAGTCGATAGGCTTCAGTGGATAGGCTACAGTGGATATGCTTCAGTGGATAGGCTACAGTGGACAGGTTTCAGTGGATAGGCTACAGTTGAAGAAAAGTCGGTTATAAATGAAATCAACCCATTACACTTTATGATTTATCCCCCCCCCCATGAGTGTACTGAGTATATATCCACAATTGTAGCTTCGCATGGGACATGGTTTTCCCGAACATGAATGCGATCACATTTTATCGTCGTAAACTTACCTAGATAGTTAGATGTTACGTTATAAGCTCTATTAGTTTTAGCGAAAAAAGAATGGAAAAAAAACAGGTTGTTGTGAAATATTAAAAAACAGCATAGTGAAAATCGACCACTGTTGCTGGACATGTATATAAATAAGATACACGTAGAAAACAGCACGAAACAACAAACATAGGGAAATTAATGATCAAGACATCATTTGTTTGTGTTTTCATTGTAATTGACTTGTCGTGAATGTGTCTCGCTTTGTAGCGTTGTTTAAATAAACAACAGTCATTCCGTCATAGATGTAATCAATAATTTAAACGCTGTCGCCCCAAAAGAGGTTGTAAATGAAATAATTATTGTAGTTTTAAGACAAAATAACAATCTACAATTTCGTCACAGATTCGCACAAAACAAAAATGCAAATATACCTATTGTTGATATGTAGCGTACCTTTTTTGGATTTGGTTGATCGATGTATCTTAGCCATTTAGCAATTAAAACGTATTAAATCGAATGATTACGGTATTTTATAGCTTTTTAATTTGAATTACAAAAACTATGAAGTGCGTCTTTCAACCGTATTTAACCATTAATTTGTTGTTTAATTGACCGTTGCAAGGCCTTGGTCAATCGCCTTACTAAAAAACAAAGGGACACTGGTTTCTTTAGCACGAGTTACTACAGCCTAAACAGTATCAACAAATCCGTCATAATGAAATAAATGAAATAAGGAAACAATGCAAAAGAAACATGTTATAAACAGGTATATGAATTTATAGTGCATTCTGCAAATAGGCCGAGCATTCACCATACTTTTTAAGTGCTGTAAATAATAAATGAATGTCTACTTTGAGAAGCTTTAAGAAGAATTGTAAACACATATAGAATTGCATAACTGTACATGATATGTTTCGGTGATATATTCGTGTCTGTTAGATAAACAATTTGGGATATAGTTCAGTGCAAAAAACGAATAATAGCATCATTTAAAGAGGGAAATGAGTTCAACATTCTTGAATTGTATCCATATTAACATAAAATACCGAACTCACAATCGGGACATTTGTTTTAATTTGCTTTTCATGAAACAGTTTTAATGAAGAATCGGGTTTATTTATGCAACTTATTTCTTTCCTTTTTTTTCATTAATCAGCACAACATGAAGTGGCTTGATACAACAAACATGCGTACAATCAATTGTTACATGAACGATTACATCATTATATATTGTTCTTCAAATCATTATACCATCAACATTTTCATACATATATCAGACCTTTTGTTACCAAGAAATGCCTTCCATAAACATATCTCACTATATTGCTCATTCTTCTCTTTATCTCCTGCGGAATCTTTTTATAATATCCATCAAATCATTTAAAGCACAGCCTTCTACGAGCAATCGTAGTATCAACTCCATACTTATCTGATACACACGTCTGTTTATATCCCGTAGGAAAGCATCAGTCATATCCAGTTGGATATGATCAAACTGACCCATCAATCCGTTCTCATTTCTTAATTGGCTGTCTCTTATCAAATACTCAAATTCAAGCAGCTCCAGCTCCATCCTTCTCTTGTTGAGCCACAAAAACGGCTCTGGGGACGCGATGATGGCCTGCCGTATCTTTGGCAATCTTAGTACTACCTTCGGGCCTTCCGCCATCATGTCAGTAATTTGTGCCACCCATTTAGTCTGCTGTGTGTCCTGCAAACCACTCGCTGCCATTAAATTTCTTTCCGGAATCATATAATATGAAAGTTGTTGTGTCGCAATAGCAGTTCTAAGTTCCCGCAGTCCGTCATGCAGCCAGTGAAACAAACTCCTAGCATAAAACGTGTTCTGTGGGTTCCTCTCAGCTTGCCATAAAACGATATTTTTCATCACATAAGATGTTATTTCTTTCTTACAAGGCCTTAGAACATTTGTTAGGATCATTTTGAGCAAAACATACACTTTCGCGTGTGTTTCATCAAGGTTGTTCACTAGCTCTGTCTCACCGGTGTTAAAACAAATCCTCCACTCCATGTGCTTGTTTTCACTTCCCTTAAATCCTACCGGGCTTAGATAAGCTCCTAATGATACGACTTTTTGGACTATGCCTGGTGACGGCCAATGACGATGTCTGTTAGCCCATCTTTGAAGGATGCTTGGACAGTGACACCGCAGTGAGGATACTCTATCCACATGAAGCCCATCACGTGATATCGCAAGCGACGGCCCGGCGCGTTCATGTTGCACTATTCCAGCTTTACATGTATATTTCAGATATTCACGACTACACGTTAAATGTTCATCTACAAGTAAACCACTACTTAATAGAACGTCTCCCTTGCCATTATCACACAGAAAATCGTGGAACAAAGTGTCTCTACTAGTCGCTTGTCTTTCTAGAGAAAGTATACAGTGTCCTGCATATACGCATGTATCCATCTTGTACACTTCAATGTCGTCTGGAATAATGTTAAGATTGCTACCATCTTCCACACAGAGAACACCCTTAAACAAGCATAAAATGTCCCTGTCGCTTTCGTAACGGCTGGTCAGCCCCTCTGCCTTGCTGCAAACTGTGATTCTATATTCGCAGTCAGGTACAGTGTATCCGAGTTTGTTAATTATTTTTCCTTGAAATGATTCCGTACTGTGAAATTCATATTCCAATTCATTTTCCAGCCTATCATCCTCCCTGTACTTCTCAATGCGCCACCGTCTGATTTCCTTGCCGTAACCCAGACGGGTCATTATGGTACAGATCTCCAGGGATACACTTTCGACATAATTCTGAAAACACAATAACACACATATATTGACAATATTTTACACGTTAACAGTAATGTATTTATAGTACGGGTACAAATAATACATATAGTGATAATTGTATAGGTTAACACTAGTGTTTTTGTAGTTATTTAAGTGTGAGCGTCTGAATTGTTATGATAAAAAGATAAATTTAAAAAGTGTAATTTGCATTTGCAGCAGGTCGTATTGGTTCCTCTGATTTTAACAAATGACAATAACGGTATTCTTAAATAAATATGAAGGAAAATAACATTTTAACATTTGTGTTTGATCGTGCGCGTGTATAAACTTTGTTGGACGGTGGGTGGAATGTACACAAAAACGTAGTTCTTTATATAAGCTTTAAAAACTCGTCTCTGACTTACCTGAGCGTGTTGACTTTACAGGACGCTTTCAGTCCATGTGTTACCAGAGCGTAACGACTGCATATGCTGCTTGGTCTATGAATTATTATTATTAAAGTACCCGACTTACCCGAGAGGGAGACTGTACAAGCTGTTGTGTTTGGGAACGCTGTTAGTGCCTGAGTTATACATGAGTGACAACTGTACATACTGCTGACTGTGTTTACCATTTAAGTTAGTGTTCTATCCGTGAGTGATGACTATACAGGCTGTTGTGTCTAGGAAAGATTTCGGTCTGTCTCAGACGTACCTGAGAATGATGGTTGTACAGACTGTTGTGTCTTGGAACACGGTCAGTCTCTGACTTACCTGTGAGTTAAGTCTTTTGGTGTCTGGGAAAGCTTTCAGACTCTCTGGAATACCCGTGACATAACCCTGTAAATGTTGCTGTTTCTGGAAAAGTGTTCAGTGTCTGAAACCCCCGTAGTCGATGAATGTGCATAGCTATATCTGGAAACGCATTCAGTACCTGACCTACTGGTTAGACGCGGCTGTACAAGCTGCTGTGTCTTAAAACCTGTTTAGTGAATTATTTACTAGTAAGCGATTCCTGTACAGGCCGCTGGAACACTTACAGCCTCTGTTTTACTCGAAAGTGAGGAATGTACAGGCTTCTGTGTCTGGGAATGCTCCCACGCTCTACATTTCGAGAGAGTGACGCCTAAACAGGCGGCGTTGTAGTGGGAAGCTTCAAGTGCTTGACTAACCCGTGAGATTACTGTGAAGGCTGATGCGGCTAGGAACGTTTCAGTTTCTGAGTTATCCGAGAGTGACGAATGTACAGGCTGCTGTTTCAGGGAATGTTTTAAATTTCTGACTTACCTGAGACTGACAACAGTACATGCTGTTGTGTGTGGAAACACTTTAAGTCATTTACTTACATGACAGTGACAATTGTACAGGCTGCTGTGTCTGGGAACGTTAAAAGTCCCTGACTTACTCTGCGGTGACGATTGAACAGGCTGTTGTTTCTAGGATCACTTTCAGTCACTGATTTACCTGAGTGTGACGACTGTATAGGCTGCTATGTCCGGGATCGCTTTCAGTCACTGATTTACCTGAGAGTGTCGTCTGTACAGGCTGCTTTGTACGGGATCGTTTCTAGCATCTGAAGTTGAACGATCGGCGCCTCCTTCTGCCATTTTCTGTCGACTGCGTGCATATAATCATCCAATGTACTCGCGTGAAGATGTGTGATATCTCTACATATCGGTGGTCTTCCTATTGCATTAATCACAATAATTAATAATAAATTATAATAATTATAAATAATTAATTCCATTAATCATTAATCAAATTAGTATTTGAGCGTACTGTGTTTATATAAATAAATAAAAACATAATAAATAACAATAATGAAATAAATACATAAATAAACTAGAAGTGGCGCGGCCGCGGCCGACGCGTATCCCCACGCCGCATGTTTGACCCACGGGTCAGATCAAAATTCTAAATAGTGCACTGTCGCGCATATGCTGATAGCTACCGTGTGTTTAAGTTTCAAGGTTCTAGTACTTATCGTGTAGGAGGAGATAGTGGCCAGGACGGACGGACGAAAAGGTAATTTTGGGTGGGTGTGGCCTATGTGGGCGGGGCCATGGGGTGCTTAATGTGGACATGGATGGTCGAGATAGACCGTGTTGTCATAAGAGATGTTCAGTATTAATTTGAAGTCAATTGGTGAATGATTAAAAAAAAATATTTAAAACCAAATTTTGGGTGGGCGGGGCGCCCAGGGTTGGTTATGGGGCCATGCATAGTTTAGATTGACCGTATTGTCATAAGAGATGTTCAGTATCAATTTGAAGTTAATCGGTGTAGAAATGAAGAGGTTAATGTACAATAACCTAAAAAAATGAGTGAACATCTCTGACCCGGCCCCATCCCAACCCCCATAACGTTTGACCCAGGGGTCAGATCAAAATTCCAAAGAATGCACTGTCGCATATATATATCATTTTGTATGTGAAATGTGTCAATTACCGTTAATAAAATACAAGCGGATGTAAAAAAGAATTTCACTCCTGGAATATTTATTGAGTTTCAGCAATCCTATATTTCATTTATTGCCGTAGTCCGGTCATTTTTGACGATGCTGCTTCAGCAGCTCGTCTAAGTTATCATACTATGATTTTTTTCTCACGATGGCGACCTACCTTAAAGACCGAGGGAGTCCGATTGAGTTAGATAAATTTTCTCAATCGGCATACCTCGCTGATTATCATTGAAATATGGGGAAACAACAACAACACTTGGCAAATGCCGAAGAAAATTTTTAAATTATAAGGAATCTCGATAATAACTGTGGAATACAATGTTAATTGCGCAAAGTAGAGAACTTTACTTATAATTATGTGGTACCGTTCGATAGTGGAATAGTGTCATTTTCAAGATTGTTCGAAGTCATTTAACTGGAAGTGGAGCTGAATGGCCATTGGGTCAAGTTCCCCACGGGTACAACTCCCCCGTACCCCGGGTACTTTGAAGTATACTTCACCGTACGTCGATTTTCAAATGATACTTCTGGGTACCCCGGTATACTAACAGGTACCCCATCTTACCTATTAAAAAACAAATCGTACCCAAATTTGTTTCGTACCCAAAATATTTCGTACCCAATTTTGTTTTTTACCCAAATTTATTTTCGTACCCAAATTTGTTTTAGTACCTAAATTATTTTTCGTACCCACATATTTTTTTTGCATAGTGTTTTCGTATCCACATTTTTGTTTTCGTACCCATATGTGAAAATGAATGGCTCTTTTGCAGAAGTATGCCTCTTGTTCTTAATAAAGTTTTACAAAGAACTGTGGATTGTCTAAAAGTCCATGTACTCTGCAGCTATGCCAAATCTTAAATTAAGAATGCGGATAAATGACAAGCAATAAAAAATACACAATTGTGGTGATGTAGATAAACTTAAATTGATGCTTTTATATCCATCCTCTTCAAAAGCATCGTCACACCAGTACTGTCAGTACTTTGATTTACTTACAGTTTAATCTTTTGTTATAGAAACGGCAGACTTTTCATGCAAATAATAAGTATAAATATTCGAACGACAGCTGCTGTTAAGTCACTTACTTGAACAGAACGTAACTATTGAGTTGCATGAATATGCTAAACATACAAATTACAGAATATTAGAATGATAATGCTACACTCACCTATATAAACCAACAGTTTGGACTACGGATATTTATTCTTGTTTGCAACGTAATTTACACAGGAACAAAACAACCGATTAGGCTAATCCACGACTTCCTTTGTTGAAAACTTCCCTGTCAGATTTCACGTCTTTTAATGTTTAGTGTTCGTTGGATATGCATAACAACTCGATGATATATATATATATATATTCGTCCTTTTTCCAGAACATTCACGTAGTATCACCAATGAACAGCGCTAGGCAAATCAATTTCCTACTTGTAGATAAGAGACCGTGGTTTCTGCGTATTCAAGCATCCGTTCAGTTGTCATTGTTTATTCTGTCTTCGACTTAATTTCTCAACTAGTATCACATATCGAATAAGTTATTGCTGGTATTTTGACCTCCAAATTTTTCCCGCAACGAATCTTCAAAGTTCAATCAGTGTATAATTAACAATCATGAATACAAATCACATTTAGAAAAAAAGTGCACATAGCACAATTCAAAAACGTTTAGTTGTTTAAATAAAATATACCAACTGAACGTTAAGTCATTTCGGTTTCATAAACTATTTATCACACAAGTACAGAATCACTTTGCAAAATGAACCGCAACTACATATTGACATTTAGTTGCCTTGTTTCAGACAAACACTTCACTTCAACGTTTTCTTGTTATACACATTGTAACATTAATTTATTTAAAGGGACTTGTTCACGTTTTGGTAAATTGACAAAATTGGAAAAAAACAATCGGCGATCGTACAAGTGTAATTCGGTTGTGCAGAAAGATGAATAGCGTAATCTAGGTTCGACCTTTTACTTATGTTTTAAGTGTACAACTGAATCAATTAACAACAATAATAATAATTCTTGAGAACGTGAACGTTCGCGCCGTCGGTGCCGTCGTACGACGTCGCGCCAAATCCACATCATTCTCCCGGCCGCGAAAAATAGAAAATACATATATTAATATTAACTTACGACATATACCAAAATAACAAAAACGAAATTACAGCACAGTATAATTAAGTGTCAATGTGATCAAACTACTTGCGTCAAGAATTCAGTCTCTCATTGTTCATTTCTATGGTGTACAATTAAGTAATTGGCCTATTTGTGCACAAGCAAATGCTCGTGCGCTCTCGAATAAGTCCATTTCTCCTATATATGAAGAAGATAAAAGAGAACGAGTGGATTGAGTTGCAATGATCAGCATTGACGCAATGATGACAACAGACAGCAGTAGGAATTAGCACTCTTAAAGACCCTCACGAATACCCGTCAAACCAAGGCCAGTGTTAAGGCGGACGCTGATGGGAACCTAATGACCAAGGGTGCTGCAGACTTGAACAGGTAGATCGAATACTGCAGCGAGCTATATATCTACCCGCTTCAACCAGGTCTCAGCCTCTTTCAAAACGATCCCAGGTACTTGGTAGAGAAGCTGATTGAGCTACTTGTCCACTTAATGATGATATCTGCACTGGTGTTGTTCGTGCTGTCAATCGTGATCGTTCAATTCTCAGTGTAGACCTAAATCCCGTACGCTCCTGTTCTTTCAAAAGTTGTGAAAGAGGCGAGTGAAATGGATTGAAGAGCAATGTAACGACATTCATATTACGATAACCACAGGCAGCAGTAACAAGGCCTACAGCCTTCAAGACCGTCACGAACACTAGTCAGCCCAAGGCCATAGCAGACGCTGATGGGGACCGCATAGCTGAGCGGGCTGCAGTTCTGAATAGATGGACATAATACTGCAGAGACCTCTTTAACTTACCGCTTTAACCAAACCGCACTCTCTTTCAAAATGACACCAGAACACCGTGTTAACTAAAGGCAGAGTAGGAGGAGGACGTGCGCAGTCTTTAGGCATGGGAATCTCCGAGAGTGGACAACGTCCCGTCTGAGCTTATTTAGCCCGGAGGAGAGGCTTAATGTGCAGATAATTTGAAAGAAAAGAATTTGCATGTGTGGTGTGTTGGAAAAATTATGAACTTGTGTCTGTTTTTTTTTCCACTAAAGAATATAAATTTTCTCAAAAGTATGTGTTTGACTTAAATTACAATTATATTATATGTGAATCTTTCCCCTCCCGATCCCAGTTAAATGATCTCAATGTGTACATGATTTTAAAGCCCTTATAACGCTCAAAATCAACGAATATGTCGTAAAATATTTCGTAAAATGTTTCTTAAATAAAGTTAACAGATAAACAATCAGTGTTTCTTATAGCAATAACCATAATTTCAACGCTAGATGTGGCCTGGTAACAAAGATTTAACAAGATACAAAATGTTTTATTTTTGTGTGGCATAATATATTCCATTTTAATTTCCCGCAGCAATATCTATTCATACGACACACGAACATTAAATTGGTACATGAACTAGTGTTGAGTATATTGTACCACTGGTTGTTAATCTGTTTACTTTATTTAACGAAATGTTTTCCGACATAGTTTACGAAATGTTTGTTGATTTTGAGCGTTATAGGGGCTTTAAGATCATGTACATCTAAATGTTGGCTATTGCTACAAGAACACTGATTGTGTATGTGTTAACTTTATTTTACGAAATATTTTACGAAATATTCGTTCATTCTGAGCATTATAGATGCTTGAAAGAACGGGTTTTGACAGCGACCAATATAGGTTGAGTTATTTTGCTGTTGAACATTGTGTTATTGTCTATTTCAAAAATCACATTTCATAATTTAACATTCATACTGGAAAAGAATCTTTAATTCTCAAGTGGTGCACTAGAGTCATGTATGCTAGTTCAACCACTTGTTAATAACAAGGAGGGTTCTCCTTAACAAGGAAGATTTTAGGCTGGCTAGTCTATTCATAACGAGAAATGGTCAAGTGACACTAAGTGATTTCTGAAAAACACACTCAACTGAACAATACCATCATTGTGACTATATACAAATGTGTATGCAAACCCATCAATGGTTTAAGGGTGTGTTCTAGAAGATTCAAATTGTACACTTATTATATAATGTTAAACAAGCTTCATAAAATGCTATGCAAAGTATTTGTAATTGGCTGACATGCATATTTTAATCACATAATATGAGAATACGACAATGTGCTGTTATCTCATAGACCATCTATTACTGCATATACAATTGTTATCATTGTTTTTCAATGCTGGTCCTACCTTAATATAAGCAATAAGTTTCTTTTTGCCTTATTTAAATTGCTTGAACAGACATGTTGTTTCAAGTTGTAATATAACGTGGATTTAAACAAGTTTACAATTCAACTGCAACGTACAGTACCATTATAAACTTTGTTTTAATTAAGTATCATTCTACCATCACCCGCGCCCTGTTTTCTATAGACAGAGTATGAAATTAAATATAGGTTATTTTGGGATAAATCATGTGGTTATACTGCAATCAAAACCTATACATGTTGCAGGGCTTTTTTTTATTCTTTGAGAGCAGCCTGGGTCAGCCGCCTCACGATTTCGACGCAAGCATTTCACATATCTAATATATCCTTAAACTTGTACTAAAACAGCCGTTTTAAACTCTTTCAAATGGACTTTTGGGGCTCAACACTCTCAAAAACAGACATTTGACATTAAACAAGTACAATTTGTTTTGCATTTTTTTTTCAGATTTCGCAAATTTTGTTTCCTACTCAGGTAGCGGGCTATGCTTACTTTAATGGATTAAAATCCTTAAAAAACCACACCATTGTATTAGAAAATAAGAACAATGTTAAAGTACAACTCGAGATTCTATGTTAAAAAAGTCAGCATGGGGCGAGACCCTGATTTGTTCAAATATGGAGTAACTTTAAAGATTTCAACGTAAGATTTTACCATGCACTTCTAAAACGGAAATTTGTTGAATCGTAAGGAAGTTTATTTGACGAAAGTGAAAACAACTTATTCATGTATAGATGACCGAGACCGAGACAAGTGCAACACTCTGGAGTACAACTTTAATTATAACTGTAGATATTGTTTAAAGTTTGATTAATTTCTTTTTAAATTTGAGGCAAATGATTAACATGCATTTTCATGAAATGCATTGTAAGAAAAATATTTGTAAATATTAATGATTTGTAAGAAATTTTATGCGCATGTGACATTGTACAATTGCTATTGACAAAGGTTTAAAACTTGAAAAAATATATGGCCCGCAAGAGAACTGTAATTAAATCTTTAACTAATGTGTCTAACCAAACAACAAACAACACATAGACAAACATTTTATTGACTATGGTATTTACTATAATATACAATACAACATAAATTTTATTTAAAGTCGGTGCATGTATGAAAATCATATAACATTAGCTATGTATAGCTATTTACCGACATATCATAACAACGTAACATGTAACAATTAAACAAGCATGTGCGAAATTCAATAAAAATAAATAAATAACTATAAAACATCAAAGTATCATATACTGAAATGAAAGATCAAAGGTAGGTTTAAAACAAATAACATAAATACATTGTACGATTATAAATATTTGTTGTACCTGCTGATCTTGACTTAAAAATGTCTAAAAGCTGCAATAAAAGAATAAGGGTAAAAAAATGAATGAGAAATATGTATAATAAATAATAATAAATATATAAATACATAAATAAATAACTTTAAACATAAATATAAATAAATTCATAAATGCAAATATTGGAAATAAATAAAAATATAGAAATAAATAAATAAAAATAAATAAATGAATAAATTATATTATAAGGGCATTTTGTATATGCAATTAGTCAATTACCTTAAACAAAAGACCAGCGGATGTAAACGAGATTTCACTCCTGATATATTTATTGAGTTTCATCATTCATATATTAAATTAATTGCCGTAGTAATCCCCGCCCCCTCATTTTTACTAACAATATTGTTCTTGTGTCATGTTTTATGAAAATGAAATGATTTTGTATTTGAATATAAAGCAAATTATCATTATAAATAATCGAACGCCAGCTGCTGTTACGAAAAAGACAGATTTGGCCAATGCATGACTCTTGTTATTAAACAGCTTCCATTGATTTCCACTTCTTTTCATGTTCAGTGTTCGTCGGGTATGCATAGCAACTCGAAGATATATGCGTTATTTTTTTCCAGAACATTCACACAGTATCATCAATAAGAAGCGCTAGACAAATCAATTTTCTACTTGTAGATAAGAGATGGTAGTTTCTGTGTATTCAAGCATCGCTTATTACTAAAAGAGTCTCCGGGGTATTTTATCCTTCTAATTTTTCCGCACCGAATCTTCAAAGTTAAAGAAATGAATAGTTAAGCATAATGTATAATCAAAGTACTGACAGTACAGGTGTGACGATGCTTTTGAAGAGCATAGATGTAAAAGCATCAATTTAAGTTTATCTATATCACCACAATTGTGTATGTGTGTACGAAAATTTTGGGTATGAAAACAAATTTGGGTACGAACATTTTGGGTACGAAAAAATTATGCCCAAAACAAAAAAATTGGATACGAACAAAAAATTGGGAACGAAAACAAATTTGGGTAGGAAAACAAAATTGGGTACGAAAAAAAAATGGGTACGAACAAAAATTGGGTACGAAAAAAAATTTGGGGTACGGGGAAGTAGTACCCGTGGTGAACTTGACCCATTCAGCGAAACTGGGAGGCGGGTTACATTCTCGATCAAATCTAAAAATAACTACATTTGGGGTTTTCCCAGCGTCACAGCGTTTGAAGTGCCACCTGGCAGTTTCGTGTCAGGTTCCTGTCTCGAACCTCTCGATAAATTTGAAAGAGGACGGGAACCAAGCTGTCTTTACATCTATCAATGATAATCAGCGAGGTATGCCGATTGAGAAAATTTAGCTAACTCAATCGGACTGGCTCGGTCTTTTAGGTAGGTCGCCAATGTGAAGAATTTGTTCATGGTATGATAACTTAGACGAGCTTCTGAAGCAGCATCGTCAAAAATCACGTTTAGAAGAAATACGCGTGTACATAGTAAGCAAGATCTTAATTCAAACACGTTTTGTCCTTTTTATACGATATACAAACTGAATGTAAAAACATCTCGGCTGAACGAATTATTTATCATACACGTACCGAATCACTTTCCAAAATGAACCGCAACTACATATTGACATTTAGTTACTTTGTTTCACACTTCAACGTTTTCCTTCGGTACACATTGTAATTTTAGACCCTTATGACTTATTCCGCAGGACCTCACATTCTGGTATGCCAGGTTAAGTGAAACAAAGCTTTCGATTTTGCAGTAATGTAATGTTGACTCTTTGAAGACACGCCATTTGTTGTAACAAGGAAACCTTACGCGTCTGAATGACCTAGGGATTTAATTACATGAATTAAAGAGTTACAAATATGTTGGTTAATACTGACTAATGTGAACATTGTTGACGAGGGAAATACATTTAAAACAAAAACAAGCATGTCTGATTTACTTGATTTGACCTAACAAAAGGACAACTGTTTTCAACCACAATTCTAACCAATACAATAAATGAGATGTAAAGTTTAACAAAGGTAATGAAAGTCCACAGCAACCAAGAATAAACACAGTATTTCGAAGAAAATAAAGATAATGCGATATGATGTAGAACACAATACATATACATTCCAAGAGTGTAACCAACTTTCTGATATAGGCCGACGAAAACAGGTACGGACACTGGACACTTACCTTACAAGAGATAATTACAGTGATTAAACTATATACATTTTCCAATCTGTATTTTCATATAACCAAACTAAAACTGTAAAGATTTCACGAACATAATCCATATGAGCAACACAAAATAAATACAATCCATCATGAATAGTTATTATCGACATGGAATGTATTTATATTTACAGTTGACAAGAGAAAAGATGACTTATGTCTCAAGCAATTTATCGAAATGACAGTTGATGGTTAGTTGATAAAATCAGTGTGTAGGAAGACAATTGATAACATATATCACGAGAACATTATAATACATTACATTCATGTGAATATAAGAAAACAAAACCTTTCGTGGATAAGAAGACACTCATCTACGACGCTTATTTGAGTTCTGTCCCATGCTGGAGTTAGTATAGAAGAAAATGCAATATGGATCAGGTAGTTAAGGATGCTATTGTAAGATCATCATTAATTCATGTTGTTCTTATACGGTTTAAATATCGTTATAGAATTCCTTATAATATGACTTTTTGTTGTTATTACCAAGTGGAATGATCACGAGGAATTTTCTCTACGTTTACATTAATTCTTAACCATACTGACATAAAAGAGATAAATGTGGTTGACCAAAACACACTGCTTAAACTGTATGAATTGAAAAGGTAGTCAAATCTTTGTTTAGTTTAGCCGATTTAAGTTTTATTTCCTTGGGCGAGTTAAAAAACTTTAAATACCAAACCTTGAGTGGGACTTCTGTGGAGACTGACCATGACTACTGGTAAGGTTCAACAAATTACAAGGGTTATCAGAATAAAATAGAGCAGAATTATTTTATTTCGCATATTTCGCAATAGTTATATATANTATCAGTATCTCTGAATGACGTCTAAGTATATCCTCTAGGGTAGCATCTGTGACCAGTGAGTCATTCACCACGCCGTTCTCATCTCTAAATTGTATGTCTCTTTCCAAACACTCCAGGTGCAGCATCTCCAGCTCCATCCTTCACTTGTTGAACCACAATAATGGCTCTGGGGACGCGATGACGGCCTGATGTATCTTCGGCAATCTCAGTATCACCCTTGGTCCTTCTGCCATCATTTTCGTGATATCTGCTACCCATTTACTTTGCTGCTCGTCCTGCAAACCACTGGCTGCCATTAAATTTCTTTCCGGAATCATGTAATATGACAGTTTTTGTGTCACACTAGCATTCCTAAGTTCTTTAAGTCCATCATGCAGCCAGTAAAACAAACTCCGAGAACAGAACTTGTCCTCTGGGTTACTCTCGGCTTGCCATAATACGATTTTTTCATCACATAAGATTTTATTTCTTTCTTACAGGGCCTAAGAACATGTTTGAGGATCATTTTAAGCAAAACATGCACTTTCGCGTGTGTTTCATTAAGGTTGTTAACTAGTTCTGCCACACCGGTGTTAAAGCAAATCCTCCATTCCATATGCTTGGTTTCACTTCCCTTTTATCCTACAGGGGTAAGATATGCTCCTAATGATACGACTTTCTGGACTATGTCTGGTGACGGCCAACGACGGGGTCTGGCAGCCCATCTTTGAAGGATGCTGGGACAGTGACACCGTAGTGAGATTACCCTGTCCGTACGAGGTTTACCTCGAAATGACGCCGGAAGCGACGGCCCTACGCGTTCATATTGAACCATTTCCGCTGTATCATATTGTAAATATGTACGTAAAATTGTGGAAACTTCATCTACTAATAAACCACTACTTAATAGAATGTCTCCCTTGCCATTATCACACAGAGCGTTGTGGATTGTAATGCATCTTCTAGGCGCTTGTCTTTGTAGAAACAGTGTACAGTGCCCTGGGTATACACGTGTATCCATCCTGTACACTTCAATGTCGTCTGCTATGTTGTGAAGATTGCTGCAATATTCAACACAGAGGACACCGTTTATCACGAATAGAAGGTCCAGGTCACTTTCGTAAAAGCCTACCAGCCCCTCTGCCTTACTGCCAACTGTTATAACATTAAATATACTGTCTTGTGCATCAAACAAACTATCATACTCCTTGTATTTCTCAACGCGCCACCGTCTGATCTCCTTGCCGTACCCCAGGCGGGTCATTATATTACATACCTCAACGGACACACTTTTGACATAACTCTGAAAACACAAAAACACACATATATTAACATTTTTATACTTGAACAGTACTGTTTTTGTTGTTTTGATTTTAATAATACATATATTGCCATTTGAATACGTTTAAAGTAATTATTTTATGTTATGGACACTAATAATACATACAATGATATCTGGTATAGGTTAACACTTATGTTTTTTTGTAGAAATTTAAGCGTTTTCGTCTGAATTGTTACAATAAACATATTAATTTCAAAAATTGTGTTTTGCTATTCCACCGAGTCATATTGGTTCTTCTGATTCTACATACAGTATTCTTAAATAAAACGAAGTTAAAACGTTCAAGTTTGTTGAAAGGTGGGTGGAATTTAGACAAAAAACGTAGTTCTTGATTTAAGCTTTAAAAACAGACTAATAAGATCAAATTAGACTGAAAGTAATAAAAGACAAATTTACATAGTGGTAGACACTGTGAGTTGGAAATATAATTTATTGTGATTATGGGACGTATTTTATACAGAATAAAACTAGTTCAATCAAGATAGGCATTTTCGAAGTTTCCCTATTTTAGGAATATTAGTTAGAGTTTCTTCGGTTCCTACTATTAAAGTCAGTACATAGTCAGTAACATATTAAGAACAATTCTGTGAATAAATATTTAAAGTTGTGTTTATACTAACTTTAAACATATCGAAATATTCAATTGCAACCCTTTACGTGTGTGCAAGAAAAATTAATTCAAACAGTAACATAATTAATACCTTCAACGAAATAGAACGCAGTTAGTTGATTGTTTTGTGACAATTAAGAGTTCCATATCAGAACTGCATAATTGGTACAATTGATACACACATTCAATGCATACTTACATGAAAGAGACGAACACATAGGCTGCTGTTTCTGGGGACCCTCTTAGTCTCTGACTAACGTGAGAGTAACGTCTGCAAAGGTTGCTGTGCCCGGGAACGCTCTTAGTCTCTGACTTACCTGAGCGTAACGTCTGCAAAGGTTGCTTTGCCCGGGAACACTCTTAGTCTCTGACTTTCCTGAGTGTAACGTCTGCAAAGGTTGCTTTGCCCGGGAACACACTTAGTCTCTGAATTACCTGAGAGTAACGTCTGCCAAGGTTGCTGTGCCCGGGAACACTCTTAGTCTCTGACTTAATTCAGAGTAAACGTCTGCAATGGCTGCTTTGCCCGGGAACACTCTTAGTCTCTGACTTACCTGAGAGTAACGTCTGCAAAGGTTACTGTGCCCGGGAAGACTCTTAGTCTCTGACTAACCTGAGAGTAACGTCTGCAAAGGTTGCTTTGCCTGGGAACGCTCTTAGTCGCTGACTTACCTGAGAGTAACGTCTGCAAAGGTTGCTGTGCCCGGGAACACTCTTAGTCTCTGACTTACCTGAGAGTAACGTCTGCAAAGGTTGCTTTGCCCGGGAACACTCTTAGTCTCTGCCTTACCTGAGAGAAATGTCTGCAAAGGTTACTTTGCCCGGGAACACTCTTAGTCTCTGACTTACCTGAGAGTAACGACTGCAAAGGTTGCTTTGCCCGGGAACACTCTTAATCTCTGACTTACCTGAGAGTAACGTCTGCAAAGGTTGCTGTTACCTGGAACAATCTTAGTCTCTGACTTACCTGACAGTAACGTCTGCAAAAGTTGCTTTGCCCGGGAACACTCTTAGTCTCTGACTTACCTGAGAGTGTTGACTGTACATGGTGCTGTGTCTGGAATCGCTTTCCATCCATGATTTACCTGAGAATAAAGACTGCACATGATGCTTTGTCTGAATGATTTAAGTACCCGACTTACTCGAAAGTGACGACTGTACAGGCTGTTGTGTCTGGGAACGCTGTCACCTCCTGAGTTACACATGAGTGACAACGGTACTTACTTCTGACTGTGTGTGCCATTTAAATAAGTGTCTTATCCATTTGTGATGACTGAACTGGCTGTTTTTTCTGGGAATGCTTTCAGTCTCAGACTTACGTGAGAGTGACAACTGTACAGACTGAAGTGTCTGGGATCACGCTCAGTCACTTACTTACTAGTGAGTTATGACTGTTCAGGCTTCTGCATCTTGAAACGCTCTCAGTGTCTGAAAAATCCGTGTGTGATTACTGTACAGAGAGCTTTGTCTGAAAACGCGTTCATTCCTTGACTTACCGGTCAGACGCGGCTGTACAAGCTGCTCTGTCTAAAAACTATTTTAGTCAATGATTTACTAGTATTTAAAGCCTGTACAGGCTGCTGTATTTAGGGACGCTTGCAGCCTCTGTTTTACCCGACAGTGAGGACTGTACAGGCTGCTGTGTCTGGGAACGCTCCCAAACTCTTAAATACCCGAGAGTTACGCCTGTACATGCTGCGTTGTATTGGAGTGATTTCAGTGCTTGACTAAACCGTGAGATGACTGTATAGGCTGCTGTTTTCTGGGATTATTTTCAGTTTCTGACTTACCCGAGAACAACGACTGTACAGCTACTGTGTCTGGGAATGGTGTCATTTTCTGCCTCACACGAGAGTGACGACATACAGTCCGATGTGTCTTGGAACGCTTTCAATTACTGACTTACATGAGAGCGACAACTGCACTGGATGCAGTGTATGTGAACGCTTTTAGGTCATGACTTACTCTGAAGTGACGACTGTACATGCAACGGATTCTAGGAACGCTTTCAGTAACTGATCTACCTGAGAATGACGACTGTACAGACTGCTATCTCCGGGATCGTTTTAAGTTTCTGACAATGAACGATCGGTGCCTCCTTCTGCCATTTTCAGTCGGCTGCGTGCAAATAATTATATGCAAACATTAACATATAATTATTAGAAAAGATAGCTAACATGTTAGCCCAAAGATTTAATTTCGTAGGTGATAAACCCGAACCCTAACCCGACAGATTAACATCGGTCCTGTGTAATCCTGGTTATTGGATCAATTGGCTTGCAAATCAGTTGAAATGACCTCAATATCGCAGTGATTTAAAATTATTTTTTTACAAAGTACCCGAAAAATGCACTTTCCCAATTAAGGAAAAATTACAAATTCCCGATTGCCGTCCAATAAATTCCCAAAAGGAAGGAAAGTTGAGTCAATTCTCAAAAGTGCAATTGAAATGGGAATTGAAACTCTGAACATTTCAGCAAAAAGGCATGTACATTAATATTAAGATGGGTTTGTGCAATTGAGTACCAAGCAATTAAAAGACCAAGGATTCCAAATATGAAGATTTCATGCCGTAAATTTTCCCAATATTATTGTTTTTCGCTCTAAAATCTGCCGATTATCAGTATGTTTTTCCAATTAGGTAAAAGGAATCGCTGTAGTACTTCCAATACCTCTATTGTACAAATCGATTTTGCAATAAATACAACTTTTAGGCGTGTCCGAACTTGACTATGTATACAAATACCAAGGATTCTTGTTTCATGATTGTGATAAAACATTTTTGAAAACTGAAACATGTTTTATGTCAAAACACAAGAACACTTGAGCAGAACTTGGAAAGTTAGAGTCGGGATTAATAACATGTTCTTTTGAAAATGTTTCTGCCATTTCGATTTCAAAATCACTTGATAATTTAAAAACAAATATGTTTGTGTTTAAGCAAATATTGTCGCGATATACATGTACATCATTGTGTCATAGATAACAAACTTTATTAACATCTACTTAAGTTTACTTTAACAGGACTGAATTGTTTTAATAATTACTAATGAACTTACCGTCAGTGTTATTCATTAACTTCGAGCAGTAGGAATGGTCTTAGCATACAGTCTATTAATAGCGTTCTCGTCACACATGGACGAGGTTTATTTACCGATATCGACTATCTTCGGTAGGCCCATTTTCGCACGACGCGGTCCAATTAGTCATATTGTCTGTCATAAACAGTGTGATTTCTTTATATGTAATCAAATGAAAGCTTTAACCAGTATTTCAATAAACTAATTGTTATCGATTTTTTCATGACGGATCAGGGCATATTATCATGTTTCATTGTTTGAGATTAAATGTATTTTGATACATATTGTATTTGTCAATATATTCACCCGTTGTTCTAAATGTTTTGCTGGGAACGTCAAACAAACAACTATCGATCAATTTTGCATCAAATCATATTAAATTGTGCAATCTTAATTAGAATGTTTACTTGTAACTGATCTTTTTGCAGTAATAATGTTTTTAACCAGAATACAAATAATTCAAAATCTTATCAACATAAACCAACAATCTAATATTCTCTGAAAGAGTATCTAATTTAATTAAGTATTGCCAGGGATTTTAATTCCTGTGGTAGACAATCTAAACACTAGAGCAATATAATTGGCTTACACTATTATTCATTGGTGACATATAATCAACTTGGCTTTTATATGCCAAAACTATGCAACCGGTGAAGTTTTTAATCTGTATTTATGTACATGACGTAACAAAAGTTGATTTTCTTCATTAAACAAAGACTTCGCGCAGTCTGGTCAGGAGCTACTCTGTCCGCTATAAAGTTATGAAAGGTTTCATTGTCTCATAAGTGGACATTTTGAATCCGCGTCAGAGTATATGGATGCAGAGTCATCACTGTTAAGATATGTCTTAAGGCCCATTTTCGCACGACAAGGCACACATATTCGTATATTTTGTCACAAACAGTGTGCTTTCTTCAGATGTTGTCAAATAAAACTCAAACTAGTATTGTTAAGAAACTAAATTATATCGTTTTTTTTCATGACGGTTCAAGGCATATTGTCATGTTTTCATTGTTTGAGAATGAATGTCTTTTGTCTTTTTGATACAGATTGTATTTGTTTATGTATTTACCTGTTGTACTACGCTCAGACAGTGAATTCATTTGCTTTGATTGGGATTATGTTATGAATCAATGTTGCTCATGTCTGTTATAAACCTTGTCACAAACGGGACTAAAAGTACCCCCGCACCGCGTGTTCAACGCCTAAGCAGCCATTTCCATGGCTAAGTTCAAGGGCACACAACTCAGAAGTAAATGAATAACTACGTGTGAAAATTGTGTCAGTACATCTGCAATCAATGTTGATGAATGTTTTTCCAGTTTCAATTATATTCCTTGTGAAATATGAAAGTAGTTTGCTCAACAAACTGATTGCGTTTTATGGTTCTGCCATATAAATGCTCAAGTGCAATGACATATTGCTTATTAAAAGTTTTAGTTACATCGCTTGAGAAATGAAAAAGCATTTCGGTTCACAATCGTAGCACACTTTATGCTTATGTTTTAAAAATGGCTTAGTTCAAAGGCGCATAAGTATGTAACGTGTTGATCATTGAGCATATGAAAAGTGTCTTGCACAACTACGCTTCATAGTGATTATGTATGTCAAGTTTCTATTTCAATCTTCTGATAAATATAGAAGTTCACGTCGCAGAAAGAGATCATTTTATGCTTTTGCAATAAAAAGTCCAAGAGCACGTGATTAAGGAGCATGTGACTCATTGCCCATGAACAAAGTATCTTGCAAAATCCGCAATTCATGGTGATGACATATTTCTTGTTTTTATTATTATTTGGGCGGGGTGCGTTATATAAGTGGTGGTAGTGTAGTAGCAGGAACAGCAGCATAGTAATGTTAATATGTATGAATGTTATTGTTTTAACTCTTTAGTGACTCACGATGTTTGTAAAGATTGTTTTGCAAAGTGCTCTCTTGGTTTCAGACACGAATCTTAATTTTCGCGACGTGCTTATGAGTATAAGCTTTATAACAATATTAATCGGAAACGGTCCTAATGTTCAAGATAGGAGTTCTTAACAGGTACTTTACGAATCGGAAATCTTGTTCAATCACTTATTGCCGATTCAAGTGAGACGGTTGAACGTTAGACTGAGTGAAGATCTTGAGAGAACCTAGCTTAGTGTTACTCATCTTGTTCTTTTAGGTACAGTTTTAAGATCACCAATTGTCAAATCTTGCCCTGACAAGTGTTGTTTCTGTTATTGTTGTTGTGTTTGTTGTTGTTTTTCTCCGGGAAAGAATTGTTTTCGCACGTCTGTAAAACTGACGTAGGCTTCTTTTGAACTTTGCACAATCTTGCATTTCTTGTTTCCAAATTTAGTTCATGAAGGTGACCAAAAAACTTGAAAGTGAAAATAAAATCTAGTAAATAAACATAATTTAAGTAATGTTTTTCCTCGTTTCTTGCTTAAGTGTAATATTTAACATGTGGAGTCAACGTATTTTCATGTGTACATCCCACGGCTATTTCGTGATAAAAGTTACCTTAGTTTTCAGTTACCGACAATTACCTTCGTACATTTATTTTGATTAATTATATAACATATATGGTAAACTTCCGTTTAGTTATTTCGTATTAAGCTGCATTGTAAACCCGTATTTTGCAATCGCGCATTTTTTAATATGAAAGCTTCGAAAACGGTTTTAATTGTCAATGTTTAAAAATAAATCAGAGCCGTGCTAA
Organism: Dreissena rostriformis; assembly: GCA_007657795.1. Taxonomy (NCBI): domain Eukaryota; kingdom Metazoa; phylum Mollusca; class Bivalvia; order Myida; family Dreissenidae; genus Dreissena; species Dreissena rostriformis. Next base: position 27,552 of record VMBQ01006776.1, on the reverse strand, counting down.
TTGCGAATTATCCATAAAATAATAATGAATTTACCCGTGCAAGCTCTATTTAGAATGTTAAAATAAAAAAATCGCCATGATTTATGACAATGCTTTGCCAACAGTAACTATCTCATCCGTCAGGTCAATCTATGCTCTTAAGTTTCGGTCGCTAGTACTTATTCTCACTACAGCTAAACAGAGATATTACCATATTTATACAATCGTAACCGCTGCGGCATGTTTGTAATCGCGGTTATAATGTATACATGTAAATGTAACAGCGGTTACAATTTGTAACCGCGGTTCCAAATTATGACAGTTGTTATTTGTTGCTGTTACATTAATTACCGTCGGTCATTAATCGACCAATCATTGTTTGCGTTACAACACCATCTTCGATTAAATTTATCAATCAGATATAAGTACTTTGCACTTCTCGTAGTGTATCAATTGTTAACGACATTATAACACTGTAAACAAGTTTCCCAAGATGTTTTAATAAAAATATATTGTAGTCGCAAAACGCAATTAATTTTCGGACATTTTTTTTTAAAGAATAATTCCATGTATTAAAATCCACATACTCGAAAAAAACAAATTTTTAAAACAAAGTTTCTACAAACTTGTTCCCCATTCTTACAAACAACGGCTGATTTTTTTATATTTAAAACACACACACAAGAAAAAAAAACAAGAATCACAAAAACAGTAACATTCAATGAAATATCAATACAGTAATCTGTGTTTACACGTACAATTATCAATCATCTTTTGTTTTGTTAAAAAGGCGTTAATGACGGTTTACGCGATATAATAAATAATATGGAACGACACTTGCGGTCAATACTGGATTTTCGTTCAGAAGAGTCTTCCTTAAAACGAAACATTCAATTCAAATGGAAATACTGTGGACTGCATGGGCTAAGCTTGGAGGACGCTTAACTCTCAGGCATTAAGCCCCGATTTCCCTGAGCGCGGCGCATTGGTTTTATTAATTTAAATTTAAACTTCCGTGATCCGAACCCGATTTTAAAGGATTGGACTTTCTAGTACGAAGGAAGTGTATTTAACTTCCCATATCAAAATGTTTATTATGAAGTGACTTCTTCTTATGTCTTATGAGCACTATCACTAACACTTGACAAAGTTCAATGGACATAAACATTTGTATTAATTAAAAGTTTCATTCTCAGAAACCAATATATCTTAAGCGGCCCGGGATTGTGCTTTAACACAACACTCTCATTTGTATGCGTACGACGGTGAACTTTCCCAACTTATCATTAAGCATTCAATTCAGACATGATATAGATTTAGAACATTGCTCCATTGACCCGCCATGTTCACTTACCCCGTTGGCAATGCGCTAGATAACAATCCGTTATTGTATAGGCACTGTTCAAGAACTAATTTCTACGGAAACCCACCCTACCTCTGATTGAAATAGGACATTTTGAGGCCGCGTTGAACGATAAGGGATATTATGCATTCGTGTTGTCTGGGCAGGATCTACCCTGCCCTCTATTAAGTAACGCAAGGTTTCTTGGTCTATTCATCTTCGGGATTGTCTTCATCACAAAATGAGCAATTGAGCCTCGCTCTGGGTGAACCGGGCTTCATGAATGTGCGTAAAGTGCAGTCCACACAAGCTAATCAGGGGCGACGCTTTCCGCCTTGTTTGGATACTCGTGCAGAAGAGACTTCATTAAATCGAAAAATTCCATAAACGCAGACAGTGTGTTTTTTGTTTATCAAATTCAAACTTCCGCAATCCCAACTCGATCGGATTCTACAATGAAGGAGTGTAAATTAATTGAAATTCCCATATCACAAATCACAAATGTCAATCCAAATATTAATTATGAGGTGACCACTTCTTATGGACACTATCCCTAGCACTTGACAAAGTTCAATTGGCATAAAAGTTTGTAGTAAATATAACGTATATAACGTATATACATGTTAAGCGGCACGGATGTTTTTATCACATCATTCTTATTCTTAAATGTACGACGGTGAACTTTTCCAAGTAATCATTAAAAATTTAATTAAGAAATGACATAGATTTAGGATAGCGCTCGAATGACCGCCATTCTCACTGACTCAGTTTGCAATGCGCTTGACGGACATGTGTACTTGTGTGGGGATTGGTAATGACATTATTTTTACAGAAACCCACCCCTACACGTGATTGAAGTAGGACATTTTGAGGCCGCGTTGAGCGATACTGAATATCATGCATTAGAGCCGTCTGGTCAAGAGCAACTCTGACCGATTTAAAGTCACGCATGCTTTCGTGGTCTCATTGTCGTAAATAATGCCACGTTATCAGAGTAAAAGTTTGCATTGGCATATCTGGAGCTACATCTTTCGGATATGTATAAGGGCCTTTTTTCGTACAGCACGGCTCATTTGTCCGTTACTGGCATAAATATGTGCACTTTTTTTACCAGACTTGTATAGGCTATACGTGTCCAAAAAAAGTTTTAGAAGAATAACTTATACATTTAGTGATGACTTAAATGCTGCTCAAACGCAGAAAAAAAATCAAACTAAATAGCTTCAACACAAGACTTAAACCGGGATTTGCTTCCGAGTTTTGACAAAAATGGCCAATCTGGAGTTATAACTAACAACGAACCTAACTTATATAAAATCCTGTCGAAATCACGTATCATATTAACTCTTTCTATCCGATTGAAGCTACCATGGATGAATAAAATGGGTCGGAATTGTTCGCACAGGATAACTTTTATACAATACTAACCTGTTCAGTGGTCGCCATGGCGTAGTGGTTATGGTGTCCGCCTAGCGACCGGGAGGTCAATGGTTCGATCCCGCCTGTGGGAGCGTTCTTAAGATTTCCCGCATATACATCAATTACTGGTTCCACCCATGAAACGGACTCGAGAGCATTTCAATCTATGGCTTTCGATGAAATATAGCTAAAATAAATAAGTTTAAACTAATATCGAACCTGTTCAGCTCGTAAAGGTAGGTACGTATGTACTCAATGGAGAAATTGGAAAAGTACCACTTGCTGGGTGAAAACGTGTCGGTAAATGCGGACATAAGATAGGCATCGGTGGCATCACACGTGTTGTTTCGTGCTGGCAACCGAGGCTGAATCATGACACGTGAAGAATTATGGAACGAGTAGAATTGTGGCACGTGTAGAATTATGTAACCAGTAGAACTATGACAAGTGTAGAATTATTACATGTGTAGAATTATGACACGTGTAGAATTATGACATGTGTAGAATTATGACACGTGTAGAATTACGACATGTTTAGAATTATGACATGTGTAGAATTATGACACGTGTAGAGTTATGACATGCGTATAATTATGGCACGTGTTGAATTATGGCATGTGTAGAAGTATGACAAGTGTAGAATTATGAAACCTGTAGAGCTATGGCACGTGTAGAATTATGACACGTGTAGAATCATGACACGTGTAGAATAATGACATGTGAAGAATTACGAAATGTGAAGAATAACGACATGTGTAGAATTATGAAACGTGTAGAATTATGACAAGTGTACTCATTGTAACATAAGCTTTGAGATAATTTGGTGAGGTCATGTGGTGAAAAATTGTGGTGAGGTCATTAGATGAAGTCACGTGGTGAGGACATGTGGGGAGATCTTGTGGTGAGATAATGTGGTGTGATCATATGGTGAGTTCGCTTGCTGATGTCACGTTGTAATGTCGTGTTGTGATGTCATGTGATAAAGTCATGGGATGAGGTAACTTGGTGTGCTGATGTTGTGAGATCACGTGGTGGCATCATACGAGTTCATTAAAAGGTGAGATCATGTGATGAAGTCACGTTATGTGGTTATGTGTTGGGATCATGTAGGGAGGTCACGAGCTGGAATCAAGTGGTGAGCTGATGTGGTGAGATCATGCGGCGAGGTCACGTTTGAGATCATTCGTTGGGATCACGTGTTGAGGTAATGTGATGAGGTGATGTATTAAGGTCATACTTGAGATCATATGGTAAGATCATGAGGTGAGTTCATGTAAAAGGATCATTAATTTTGTTGAGGCCATTGGGTGAGGTCATGTGGTGAGGTCATGTGTTGAGGCCATGGGGTGAGGTCATGAAGTGAGGTCAAATTGTGAGCTCATGTGCAAAGGTCATGTGGTGTATTCATGTTGTCAGTTCACGTAATGAGCTTATATTGCTATATCATGTGGAGCCGTCGTGCAAACGTAACTTTCTCTCAGCCTTTTTAAGATACCTTAAGATGCTAGAATGCTAGGTGTATTTCGATATCTAACTAAATTATGCATTATTGATGTACAACCGAATATACTACAGATGGTAAGTCTTCGTCACATACGTACTTAGGGGGTGAATGTAAAAAAAATATTCCAAAAGTAATCTTAAACACTAAACACCAGTTAATATCCATTCCAGACATTTTTAATTACTCAGACTCAGTACCTATGGCCAATTTCGTGAGCGATTGTGGACACGGAGTAGAATCCCCCATTGTGAACGATCGATAAGCCATTGGCCTTGCATGCACTGGAAACGTCAGCAAATCCTGAGCAAACGTGAAATAAAAAAATTAACAATACCATGTAACATAACAGGTACCAGATATACGAGCCCCACTAATACAATAATAATTTCTTTATAAGTATTTATAATTTTTATTTGCAGAAGGTTTTTCTTTTTTATGTGTATAATTAAAACGTGATTAGTTCACTATTAGAACTCGTATTAAAACATGAGTATTGCTTGCACATATTGAAGATACTCGCGCCGCGCTCTAGGGAAACGGGATTTTATGCATGTGCGTACAGTGTCTGCACAGATTAGCATGTGCAGTCCGCACATGCTTATGAAAGGGGCGACATTTTCCGCTGTTAAGATATGTATTATTTAAAAAAGTCTCTTCTTAGGGAAAATCCATTCATGACTGCACAGGCTAATTAGGCACGATACTTAATGCACATGCCTTAAAACCGATTTTCCCAGAGCGAGGCGCATATACATTACGAAAATACACTTATTAAAGACAGCATAAGCTATTTGCTATTAGGAATGATGGAAGGCCTACCAGTTGGCTTAGATCCCTGGATACCCTTGAGTGTGTAGCTGAACAAAAATGAAGTTGAAACTGAAATGAACCTCGCTCTGGGAAAACGGGGCTTAATGCATGAGCATAGAGGCGCAAATATTTTATGTTTAACCTAAGGGTATAGATAATTACTAAAGTATTAAATGTAGAATTGAATAATATAGAATATAAGTGAAGTTTTGAATGTTTGACTGAAGTTTGAAGATTAATACTGAAATATGAAGTATTTAAGGTAGTAGTAGTAGAAGTGAATGTCTCACTTGAATATCTAAAGGTAATTATAATTGAACTTAAGTATCGAATGTCTCATATACGTATATACTGAAGTATTGGGTGTGGGTAAAGGAAGTACTGAATATAAATCAAGTTTATATATATTTACTGAACAAATTGGTGTGTAATAACATTCTGAGCAATTAAGTATTTGTATTGTTTAAAGTAGATTGTTTAGTGTTTCATTTAAGTATGCTGACACAAATGCAGTATAAAATGTGCAACTGAGGTGTTCAAGTGTAGACCTGCCGTATTCTACTGAAATCGTGGGTCTTGAATTTGAGTAGTGAGTGCATTGCTTAAATTTTGATTTAATAGCTGAATTAAGTGTCTATTTGAAGTATTAAGTTTGCCACTCAAGTTTCTATAGGACAGCGAAAGTGTCGTGTGAACAGCAGAAATCTTGAGGGTACATGGAACTCCAAGGTGCATAACTGACTTCTTGAGTGAATAAAGTTTGTTAGGTTATAGATACATTGACACACAGTTGTTAATTGGGGAAGGTTTGGGGACAGAATATTAAAACAAACAGCGTCGTTTACGCGTCAAGCCCTTCCATGAAGTCGGAAATAATTACGAAATATCGAACGTAGTTATATAATTAATAAAGCTTTTCACATTGTAGATAAGATACCGCGTATCCGTGCACATGTACGTAATTTGAAAATTCTTTCCAAATAACATTAACATGAACGTGAACTATAAAGTAAAACCTTGTTCACCGTCAAACATGTTCAACATTTAAAGGAACATGTGCGGCAGTCAATACCCAGGACACAGAATCACGGTGGTGTAAGATAAAACCAGTAGCTTCTCCATTAATGTAACCACGAAACGCACCGCCTCCGTTAGATCCAAGAATTGTTGACGTATTTAGGTGTGCAACTCGTGCTTCAATAAGCTAAATATAACCAGGAAAGCCACATCAGTTTAAATTCAAAAAAAAAGATTTCAAAGGGAGTAGAGCATATCAAATAACAGAGAGGCTACTCTAACGGGGAAATTTACTTATTCGTTTTAAAATCGCGCCTTTGAAAACTTTAACATAGCAACGCTTCTTTCCCTGCAGCGGTTTCATATAGCAGCAACAGTTCGTAGTATTTAAAGGCGAACGGCGAACGTTTTTGCTATGACACAAAATTTGTAAGGATCGCTAAGTCACCACTATATGACGCGCGGCATGCGAAAATTATTTTTTTGCCATGTGCGCCCATCGTAGCTCCAGCTACTTTGTCCTCTCATGAGACCGCTATACCATGCGTGATATTACAGCGAACAGCGAGGCTCCTGATCAGACTGCGCGGATGCGCATGCTGGTCTGGAGCTACGTTGGCTGCATATGGCATAAGACCCATTTTCGCAAAACGTGGGTCATACATGCTCTTACCAAAATGACGAATAGCTCTTATGTGGATTGTTCAGAAGGAATACAACGACATGTAGAAGTGTTAATTTGCTGTCAGCCCACTTATAATATACAATATGATCATATCATGCATAATTTGGATCAGAAGGTACAACTTGTCCTCGATTTCTAGATACCAGATGGGTCTTTATAACCAACAATGTATTAACAGTTGTTTCTGTGTCATATTTGAAACTATTATCGCATTTGATACGAACATTGTAACATACGCAATTCACCACAACAACACTTGTACGCTCAAATCACTTCACATTCGGAAACAACTTAGAAATTTAACTTGATGTACGAGGATGGCGGTGGCGACATAAGGAAGCAAAGAAATACATAACGAATTGGAGCCAATGCATTGCTGCCGAAATCAAGGGCACGTACGTTACATATAGTGTAGGCTAATACCCTCCCAGTGTCTTTTGCTCTTATTCGGGTCAAACCTCTAATGCGGCAATAATATGCAAGAAATTGCGTCTTGTAGAATACGTTTACAGTTGAGTCGCGCTCTGTGATAATGGGGTTTAATGCATATGCGTAATGTGTCGTCCCAGATTAGTATGTGCAGTCCGCACAGGCTAATCAGGGACAACTCTTTCCGCTTTTATTGTATTTTTCGTTTGAAGGAAGACTCTTCTTGAAGAAAATCCAGTTTTGGCGGAACGTGTCCTCACTGATTATCATGTGCGGACTGCACAAGCTAATCTGGAACAACAGTTTACGCACATGCATTAACCCCGTTTTCACAGAGCGAGCCTCATTTGATGACTAACAATACACTTGACTGAAATGTGAAATTCGCAACTAGGTCAAATTAGAAACAAAACAAGCCTCACTCTTTCCTGGTACACTTCGACTTAAAAGGATTTGTTCAATGTTCGGTTACTATAAATGGACTACATTTTCTTCCTGTTAAACAAGTGCATATTAACTTCAACAAGCAAATTAATGCACTTTATTGTATAGTTCAAAATAGATATATAGAAAATAAATGCTGCTTTATTTCAAAGTCGAATTTAGTTGTCTGATAATATATTTGCTTCGTAATATTTGAATATATTAAAGCAGTTTTTTTTAAGAAACTAGTTATGTGTTTGTTTAAAATAAAAATGTAAATGAAAATATGTTTTGTTTTTTATCGATTTCGAAGCAGTCACATTGAAATATCTTCTTTTATAATTTCCTAGTGTCTCTTTTGCTCAGATTTGGGTCAAACTTCTTATGCGGCAATAATTCGCAAGAATTGAGTCTTGTAAAGTACGTGTACATACTATGACTAATAGTGCACTTGACAGAAATAAGGAACTCTCAACGAGGCCAACGAAGATCTTAAAAGAAAAACGTACATGGGATGGTCGAATGATATCAAGCACGTTCGATAACTTATTTAAGTAAAATATGGCATATAATGAACACCAAGCCACTGAACATATGTGACACACTATCTACAAGGATCAATTGTAATAGCAGTAAATTCACCATTTGTGGAGCGGCGTGAGAAAACCGGGCAAAATGCACGTGCGTAAAGTGTCGTCCCAGATTAGCCTGTGCAGTCAATCGACTATTAAGATTTTAGAACATAAAACGAATATGCTGCCTGGCCCTTGTGAAATCTAAGTACAGTATGCAACATGGATAAATCATTGCTAATGCCAGTGACGATGATGTGAACCTGAAAATTAAAATTGACAAGGAAGCAACATTTGGCTGTTCTAAATTGTTACATTGTATGTTCTAGTTGATTGTTTAGTGTTTTTAGGAGGTGATGCCAAGGGCATACATACTAAATTAATATCTATGTCCTTGGTATATACCAATCTGTGTTTGATGCACAATTTGTTTATAGTTTCATGCATTACAGCAACTTTCACCTATACATCTTCTCTTCAGTTATACATAATTATTGAAGTATAGGTCACTTTATGGTTTAGATTATTACTTATAAAAAATATTGAAGTTATTTACTTACAAAGACTGTTCTGTTGCTCTTATCCGCAGTTGGTATTCGAACCATATATATTTCTACCAGATTTGTGTCAAAATAAGGTGATTTTTTTTCTAAACTGCACAGTCGGAAAATTAGCACCATTTTACAAACAGAAGCATTTGTGGGCTTTTCAAACATTACCTCATGTGAGCTTTTGAACTGACAATAAACTGTTCTAAATCATAACCAAATTTCAATTAAATGCAATTCTTTGTAAAATTTTCCTAAGCAAGGTAATCATGCTATTATACAGCATTGCAGTTTACCTATATATTTTTCAAAAGATCAGATAGCTAACTTGTTAGAGCAACCCAGGCCGGTATCATTAGATGGCCCATGGGTGGTTTCGGATTCGAATACCGATCTGACCTTCGTAGGTAAACATGTGGTTGCAAGGCTGGCAACTGATAGTGTGACAATCTGTTATGGGCCGGGTTTTGGGCTAACAGTTCAGCTCATCAGGTCACATGAAAACCTTTAATATGGCCCGTTTGTTGTTTAATTGCTGATTAACATAATAATTAAAAGTTCATTTCCGTATATATTGTGTTTGGCCTGTCTGTCATTCTGTTTGTCCCTAAACTTTAACCAAAAACTTTAACCTTGGTTAAATTTTGGTCATAACTTTTGCAATATTGAAGATAGCAACTTGATATTTGACATGCTTGTGTATCTCATGGAGCTGCACATTTTGAGTGGTGAAAGGTCAAGGTCAAAGGTAAAAAAAAACAAAATCCAAGGGAAGTGATACGCTTTAAAGGGAGATAATTATAAACCTGCCAAATGATAAATAGAAATTTTATTTCAAAGCAGCACAGTAGGGGGCATTGTGTTTTTCACAAACACATCTCTTGTTTATACCAGTCTTGACGAACTCCACGTTCTTCTGCTAGGAAGTGCCTTTAATAATTTAATTCAAATATTATCTTTATAACAGTTTTTTGTTAGTTTCTTATATTAAACATTAATCGAGCTCGCTTTGAGGCTTTGCCTTATTTCATATTATATTTATCATTCTTTCCTAATGGTTACACGCGTTTGGTATTGTGCATGGCTCTCTTCGGGAAACTGCCCTTTCTACAGAAAATGCGTTTCCACGGAAATTTGTTTGACGTCTTGCACTTCCCCTGTCTTCAGCATGTGTAGCAACGCGTGCCACTCATCGGCTTCTATGTCCACTTTAAACAAGTCGATCGTTTTCTATAACGAACAATTAAATGCATGAACCCAAACATATTGCAATTTTATCATTATTATTAGGCAACAATTTAGTTCTCTCTATGTCAGGCCACCAGTAACTAACAAGGACCACAATTGAAATAAGAAATCACTCTCCTTGTTGTGCTATCCATGGTACTGTGTTGCAGTTCGCTCTACAAACTAAAACATTTATGCGGACAAACAGTCGACCGACCAACAAACAAACCGACCGAAAGCGTGACTGCATTTATTTCTTGATTCATGCACCCTGGGTGACATATGGTTCACTCACGTTAACAACATTTTGTACTTCCTCCAATCAGTCCATTTCAACTTGTAATGTATAATACAACGATCAATGCTTAGTGGAAGTTATTTAATCCATAGTTGCATTGTGCGAAGATACTTTGTTTTTATGGCAACACCGCTAATTAACCATGAAATCTCTGTAATTTATACAAGACTTTATCATATATACGCAACATTTATTTGGTGATATCCATCTTCGAGTCCAGATTATTTTTAATTATTTAAAGCAGATTTTACATTGTCCCTCAAAAAGGTGTTAATTATTTTGGTCTGGTGTTTCTTAACCATTGAGTAAATAATCGTGATTAAATTGAATTAGTATTCTATGTTATTGCCTTTTAATTTGAATGACAATGGTTATGAGGTTTATGTTTCTTATGTTTCGAGATTAATTTTGGGCTAAGCGTGAAGTTTCAACCTGTTTAAACCCCAATGCTTTGCACTGACCATTCGAAAGCGGTGACTCCAGATTTAATCTGTTTACATGTATTATTTTCTGTATTGTCTTGTATTATATATTCAATATGTCTTTTTCATTAAATAACACACTAGCGGACAATACTATTTCTTTCCTAATAATGTTTATGGAGGTGCACTATTTCTATTTATTTGAGGGTTACATGACTATTGTTTACTGCCCTTTGTTGCAATATGTCAATTGCGTTAAATAACAGACAAGCGAATTTGAACAAGAATTTCACTCCTGGTATTATTCATGTCTTTAATTTATTTCTATAGTAATCAACCTCGTCATTGTTTAATTAATAATGTTGTCATGTTTTAAGTAATAGAAACGACAAACTTTATTTTTGAATATAAAGCAAATAATAAGAAAATTGTCGAACGCCAGCTGTGTTACGTTATATTGTTGTATAAAATATAACGATTTTGTTACATGATAATTGATTATGTTGAACATAGAAATTTCAAATATAGCATAAGAATGCTTAACCAGCCTTTATTAACGTTTGGACTGCAGTTAAACGTTCGTGTTTACAAGGTCAATGGCACAAGACGAAAACGATTGAATTTTGCGACTTCCTTTAGTAAATACCTTCCCGTCTTTTCCGCGTCCTTTCGTGTTCAGATTTCGTTGGGAATAATGAATGCATAACAACTCGATGACATATACGTCCTTTTTCCAGTACATTTATGCAGTATCACCAATTAACAGCGCAAGACAAATTAATTTCCTACTTGTGGATATGAGACCGTCGTTTATACGTATTCAAGTACACTTCAATTGCTATTGTTTATTCTGTCTTCGATTTTATTTCTTAAATAGTCTCCCATATGGAACAAGTAATTGCTGGGGATATTTTGACCTTCTCCGCACCAAATATTCAAGTTAAATGAATGAATAGTCAACCATAATGTATAAACATCACGTTTAGAAAAAAAAAACACGTGTACATAGTAAGCAAGATCTTAATTAAAAAACGTTTCGTCTTTTTAATAAGATATACAAACTGAATGTCAAAACATCTCGGTTGTACGAAATACTTATCACACACGTACCGAATCACTTTCCAGAATGAAACGCAACTACACATTGAATTAAAGTTACTCAGTTTCACCCACACACCACCCTTTTACAATTTCTTTTGGTACACATTGCAACATTAATTGATTTCGGACCCTAAGAACTAATTCCACAGGACCTCACGTACTGGTATGTCATGTAAAGTGCAACAAAAGTTTGCTGAAATTAAATGCCCACTCTTAGAATAAACGCTATTTGTTGTAACAAGGAAACCTTACGTTTCTGAATATTCTAGGGATTCATTAACACAAATTAAAGAATCGCGGACATTTTGCTTACAACTGAAAGATTGGAAATTGATGACAACGGAAATACATGTCAAACAAAAACAAACATGACCTTTTATTTAGTGACTCATAATGAAAACAACTATTTCGAAACACAATAATAACTAATAAATGGCATGTCAAGTTAAACAGACGTAAAGGAAGTCCGTAGCAACCAAGAACAAATAAACATAATGTGATATGATGTAGGAACACAATGAATATTAATCCCAAGTGTGCAACCACATTTCTGATATAGGCCGACGAAAACAGGTACGGACACTGGACACTAACTGGACAAGAGACAACTGCAGTGATTCTATCATAGATATTTTCCAATTTGTTTCTACATATAACTAGAATAAAACTGTACAGATATTCCGAAAACAATATATATATATATGAACAGCACAACATCAATACGATCCATCATTAATAGTTTATATCGTCATGGAATGTATTTATATGATCAGTTGACAAGAGAAATGATGACTTATATGTCTAGAGCAATTTATCGAAATGAAAGTTGATAAAATCAGTCTGTTGGAACACGTTGTACTCTATGGAAACATATATCGTGAGCACACTATAAGTGTCAATTTTACGGGATTAATAGATACATACTTACATAAGAAAGACTAATTTTGTCGCCCAAAACACACTGCTTAAACTGTATGAATTGTAAAGGTAGTCATATCTTGTTTAATTTAAGCCGATACAGGTTTTATTTCCTTTGGCGAGTTTAAAACTGTGAACGCCACACATTTAGTGGGACTTTCGAAGAGACTGACTATGGCTGGTAAGGTTCAACAAATTACAAGTGTTTATCAGAATATAATAAAGCAGAATTATTTTATTTCGCATACAAGTGACAGTTTTTAGTATTGAAAAAAACTTGATAATACAGCGTACATGCATATAATAGGTGATATGACAGAAATTACCTTGACCTTTCACCCCTCAAAATGTGCAGCTCCATGAGATACACATGCATGCCAAATATCAAGTTGCTATCTTCAATATTGCAAAAGTTATGACAAAGGTTACAGTTTTCTGACAGACACACAATGACAGACAGACAGGCCAAAAACAATATACCCCTCTTCTTCGAAGACAACCGGAAGAAGAAGGGGGCATACAAACTACGTACATACGTTCAATTATATAAGCGTAAATATCATCTAAATGTATGTAAGGATCGTTACAAATGGTAACGAACCTTACTTTGACTTCATGCAAAAATGAACGCACATACGTGCATCTATTCTGAAGAAAGGTAAACTGTAAAGTCACTCAACATAAAACACTTTTAGTAAGCATTTTATCTTTTGCAAAAACATATGACAAACTTATCTTACCTCTGTGTACCCACGCTATTAATTCCACGTTGCCTATATCATGTGACTATACCAGATAACATTTTTAAGGATGTCTTTTTAAATATTTCACCATTTTTAATGGGATAAAGTGGGGAGCCCGCTCATTCGTGAGAGTTTTCTATAGGTATCATGATTTTTTTAAACAAATAAGTATTTTATTTAGTAATGTGCAATCGCGCGTTTGTAATATGAAGTCCTCACACTGATCAGACATTTTTCTAACCGTTGAAACGCGCGATTGTACTTTACTGAAAAAATACTTATTTGTTTAAAAAAAATATGATACCTTTAAACAACTCTCACGAATGAGCGGGCTCCTCACTTTATTCCATTAACAATTTCAAAATATTTAAAAAGAAATCCTTAAAAATGTTAACTGGGTCGCGCTTTATTCTCCAAACACNAATTTATCGATTTTGGGATTGTCTATTACTAATGGAATTTAGTGGTACATGTAGTTACCTCCCTTTGTAACAAATACGACATTTTTTAATTTGACAAATTCGGATACAAATAAATATGACAAATTCGCCACGTTCACGGATACAATTTAAGGATCGTCGCTATGAACAGCAGTTTACTAGAATACCGTAGTCTAAATGCTAAGAATAATCTGGAGATATTTTCTAAAATTCTTTTAAAAATATGTCTTGTTCAGCAACAGCAAGTGTTCATGTACATACGCTAACAGGAAATCCTTCGCAAGCCTGGAAGCAGATATCAGTAAAACAAAGAGTTGATAAGGTTAGTTGTTATTAAGGCATTTTATTTTTCAGTCGATGGCAATTTATTTAATTTTACTTTGATGTACACTTGAATAAGCCATGTTAATTATAACGTTTATTTGTACAACTACTAGACTGAAATAAGGCTATATCGCGATACTTAAGGACTTATCGTTTCTGATGTAAACAACATGTTTATTTATCATACCGCTACATTGATATCTGCCTGATAAAACGCTGCATGTTATAAAAAAATTATATCATGTTCAACATGAAGTTTTTACATCAGTCGATGTGTCATATTGATATGAATTAATAAATAAGCAATATTTTATTGTAAAAATGAATCAGATTCATCAAAACAAACAATTTGATACCACGATGTATTACATTTAATCCACAAAAAGCAACACAAACATTAACAAACGTATTTTCCAAATATTAAAAATGAATGTTTAAATACTGATGACGTCTTGTTCAACAGGAAGTTGTTAAATCAGTCGATGTTAGGATGTAAGTAATTTTACTCGGAATGATCTATAAAAGCATTATTTTTAGTAAAAAAAATCAGATTCAACAAAACAAACAATTTGATACCAAGATGTAATATATTGTATCATATAACCAGATGAAAATCGATAGTATAACAAAAATCGTATAAACTTGAGCTATTTTTAGATCACACTCGGGTTTTTCCAAAAAAATACGGAAGAACAAAATTGTCAAAAATGCGATATTTGATAATTATTAATGGAAAAGGGGAGAAAATAATGGGATAAATAGAATATTATGTGAGTTTTTGATAAAGATCAAGTTTATCATGCGAGGCTAAGTAACATGGCAGCGCGATGGACAGCGAAACCCCGATGTATTTCATTTGTGAAAGGTCATATCCATTCCCGCTAAAAATGAAGCGTCGTAGCGATTTGGTTTCATGATTTCTTTCAAAAATGGGGACTAAGAGAGATTTATGATAAACAAAAAACAGGTTACTGTCTGATCTTTTTGTTATTTATCAGGCTCGGCACGAATACAATAACGGCTCGCCGTTATCTTATTCTGAGCCTTGCCTGATATATTACAAAAAGATAAGGCAGATACCTGTTATCATGGTTATTCTCTATATATCAGATAAATGATTTAAGAGACAATCATATTTGACTTTTCTTCAATGAAGAATTACTTCTTGTTACGGAAATGCTAAAATTGTAACTGTATCCACAACAATAACAACATTACTGTCTGTCATTCTTAATTGTCACTACATTTAACCGCCACCACCACCACCACTTACTAACCCACCAACACCATCACCACCACCACCACCACCACTACTACTGCTACTGCAGCTGCTACTGCTACTGCTACTACTACTACTACTACTACTACTGCTACTGCTACTACTACTACTACTACTACTACTACTACTACTACTACTACTACTACTACTTCTACTACTACTACTACTAAAACCAATGCTTATCCTACTAGTACTTTAGCAACTACTCCTACTACTACTTCTACTACTACTACTACGACCAGCGTTCTAATAAAAAAGAAACACTATGGAGTTAAACATATTGAAAAGTATGTGTGTTGATTTTACTGAATCCATAAATTAAACATAATATAGCCACTGTATGGGGCCCTCAAGACGTAAGATTCCTTCGGTTATATGAAATTTTCTTCAAGTTCCCACCTTCCAGTCTTTAACTTGGCATGTGAGCGGTANATGTTAAAATTAGTGGAAGCAAGTTGACACTTGCCCATCGCGTTGTAGATACGATCGCATCGCGGTGTGACATTGTGTCGGACTGTGCACCACAGTCGTCATCTTCTGGTGTTGAAGCTCCCGAAATAGCTGAGCTCCGAGCAGGATGGACAGGGACTTCATGCCATTTCCCTACAGTGAAGCTCAGCGACATCGAGAGCTACTTACTGCACAGTAGCCACCGGACAGAAGATGCCTAAAAAATGCAGTGCTACAGACAATACATCAGGGATCTCAATTTTTATAAAGAAGGATTTATCCACAAAATTATGATAAATTTCATAAGCGACAGCAGCAAGCACTGCTACATTCGCTCCAAATGTTATCCTTCAATGCAGCAAGGTGTCTATGAGCAATGGATTTTAATGACCAAGGAGAGACCCGTTGAAGTTGTGAAGGCTTACTGCACATGCCCTGCAGGGTAATTATATAATTATTCAGGACGTTTATACTTGTAAACATTGTTTTGGTTTTCTTAAGTAGGGAAACCAGATATGTTGTTCACAGATACATTTGCGTGTATAAACATGTAGCTCATACATTCTCTGAGTGCAGACAAAGGAGTCTTGATGAGTGGATTACTGTATTATAAACATTTAGCCTTTTACCAGGCAATAAAAGAAAAGAACAATTTCAATAAAAATTTCACACATTTGTTTTTATTCAAGTCATCGTCAACTCATACACTTTTCATTTAAATCATTTTTCATGTAAAGAACATTATTTCTATTTAACAAAATTTGCATTTGAATGTATTTGAGAATAATGTTTGCATAATAACAATTATATAATTACAATGTGCCATAACCCCAAAATTAAGTTTGCC
Source organism: Dreissena rostriformis (assembly GCA_007657795.1). Taxonomy (NCBI): domain Eukaryota; kingdom Metazoa; phylum Mollusca; class Bivalvia; order Myida; family Dreissenidae; genus Dreissena; species Dreissena rostriformis. Next base: position 10,775 of record VMBQ01006776.1, on the reverse strand, counting down.
ACAAGTATCTTTATTTAAAGAAGAAAGAGTCAAGTTCATATATTTGATCAAATTACACCTTAAGTTTGTTTATAAGTAAAAAACGTGTCATCTGATATTGCCTTCTACAAGAATATTTAAATATTTACTTGTTCAATTATATTATTTCTGGAACTGGAGATAATTTCTACATATCATCCTTTACCAGTGATTTTATAATCTTATATCTCACTGCAAAAAAAATATATATACATATTTTGTTGTATATTTAAAAAGATCTAAATTTTTATTTCAGATGTGGAGAGTGATGCACACACATTGCTGGCCGACTGTTTGCGCTTGAAGGGAGACCACCTTCAGACGAGCTTGAAGATGAAGCCTGCACATCAAAACCCAAAATGGCCAGGAAAAAGTCTGTAATAAAGAAATCAAATCATAGCCTTGCTTTCTGCTTGAAAGGTTTATTTTTTGTATTCAACTTTTTCTCTAGATATCCAGAAATTTATGTTCTATAAGCAAAATTAATCATAAATTCATTTATTACTTTAAAAATTGTGCTTATTCTACATAAAGACATCATTTTTGTGCAGTAATTTAGTGAATTCTTATTAAAAAACCTTTATTTTTGTATGTATCTTACATTTCAAATTTAAAGAAAATACACATGTAATTTAAGTTAACCATAATTTTTTAATAATCCTTTTAAAACCCAAACCGAAATTACCCGTCATTGAATTTTGACCCGACCCGAAGAATGTTTTCGCCCATGGGAGCCCTAATGTTGGCACATCTGAGACATTTGATTAATTATTTGTATGCCTTTACAGCAAAATAAAGGCAAAATTATCTCCATATCAGACATTTCCTTAGTAACATTCTAGGATGGCAATCTAGCAAGCCTGATTTGTTGGTATCTTTCCTATCAATCTGTTCAGTCATTTTGATTGTAAAACACTAATGAAATGTTTGTATTTATTGATATAAATCATTCAATAAATCTTCCAATTTACTTATAAACACCAAATAAACTATTCAAAAATGAATATTTGCCAAAAAAATGGCATTTACACAACTTTTAGAGCAAATTTACAACTTTTAGAGCAAATTTTGCTTATTTTTTATAAAATTTTGTTACTTCAAAACAAAATCTGACACTTGAATTTTGAACCAAACAATAACACATTTGTAATAGAATTTTCAAAATTAAGATTAATACCTAAAGTTTTATCGAAATATGTTATAATTTAAAAAATATGGGGTTGGCTAAATTTATAGGAATGGGTGAAACTATAGGAAAGAAGGATACTTGTATTGACCATTTTTGCATGTTGACAACCCATGATTACAAAACATGATACATATCAATTACTTACGAATGCAAATGTAGAGCAGAGGTGACAGAAATAGTTTCTGGAATGGGCTGTAATATTGAACGCTGCTTTCTCTCATGTTTTGGTACCACTCTGCGCTGAGGTAAATTTTCAGTCGGAACCTTTTTTCGATCGACATAGTTTGGTCCGATGCCGTCTGCAAAGTGGTCCGAACATACCCGTGTGTACGACCTAGGAAACCATTTTTTCCTACTTATTGCTATTATCCAAGCTTTTCTTGTACATGGGTCCTTTGGCAATTTATGCAAAGTCACTGTCTTCGAAAATATACCCACTCTACCGCTGAAATTATGGCACTCAAAGATAGAACAGTAGTCTTTCCCCATTGTTTTCATTGACACCGGAAGTCGATACACCGTCCCGCACGAGCGACAACTCTGTTTACACGGAATTACGAAAATCCGGAATATGCTGGCGAATTCGGCTGCAAGCCTTTTTCGATTTCAGAATTAAATATTTGGCTTATTTCGCATTTTTCGACACATGTAATTCTTAACTTTTATTTTAATTTATATTGAAATATATGTATAATAAGTGTTAACACATTTTATAAAAATTCTTACATACTTGACAAAATCGTACAGTCTCTCTTTAACATTACGGCTATTTCGTTTTTTCTTTGGTTACATTTTATTTTTATTCAATGTTAATTAATGTATACAAACTTATATTGCCTAAATTTTGCAATTTATCTTTTGTCGGTGATTGCAGTTTTGACAAATACGAACTTTAGCAATTTTAATGCGCATAATGCAAACATGCAATTAAAAGTAAACAAAGGCCGGTGACTTTTTTGGGGGGTTTCCTCATAGTAGTTTTTTGTTTTATCCGTAGACGAATGATAGCATATCAAGTATTGTGGAGTAAATCACCGGAACTTTCGCTACGCCCCCTCAATATCATGTAACATATCGCGCCACTATTGGAATCCCGGGAATAAAAAACCCATATTGTGTTACTAATTATAGTGGTATCAAGTATTATTGGCAGTGATCGGGTTCCAGTCCATGAAGTTTTAAAGTCTCACGTTCGAATATTGTAATCGGTTTGAGCCAAACACAAGGCGTCGATCACATACAGAAATAATAATATTCTTAAAAGAACATGTTCATAGTTTTATAAACTATTGAATTGCTCGATGAACGGGTTTAAACATGTTTTAACTGATATTGAGAGCAATATTAGAAAGTCGGTTAATAAAGCAGACAGCAAACTTATTTCGTCTGTATGCGATGAAATTTTGAAGGAGCTTTTGGAGCTTTTATAGTTTTATGTTTTGCGACACGGAATTGAATTTTGGTGCGTAAAGCTGTGTATCATTTGAAGTACAAACATGAAATTTATATCGTTTGTGCTATTTGCTTTTCAAAGATAACCTTATGAGGGCAACACATGATAATTTAAGCTTACTATTTTATAAAAACCGTGTGACAGTTCAATAATTTTTTCTCTCATGGAATGCGTTTACCCCAACCTATGCTGTGATGCATGTTTTGCTACTGTATATGTACACGTGTCATGCTGTTTTTGAACAGTGCATCGTAGGCATTTCCGGCATCATGCCGCGTCCCGATGTCATTCAAGAGAACGCCGAAACATATTGTGAATAACTGTTAATGAATACACACTGTTATTATGCACATATACGGCTGACTAAAAATGGGCAACGATTTTCATAGTCTATTTAGTACCCAAAACACGGGCACAAATAATGCTGAAGAGAACAGCCCTAGTTCAATATCGGTTGAAGTCAGAGGTTGTTGGCGTGAACACGAAATGGCTTCAATTAATGCACAAGATGCAATTTGGACCGAAACATTGTGTGCCAAACGTGAACTCGAAGACACTAAAAACCAATGTGCTACCGAGCTTGCGGAAACAACACGGATTCTTGAAACACGCCTAGAAGGGCAACTGCAGCAAAAAGAAGATGACTATTTTGAACGAGATTGCAAAGGTAAGCGGTTTGTTGTTAACCTTTTGCAGATTGGTCGAGGTCAAATCACCTTGATCAAATAGTTAAAGCCCCTATAACGCTCAAACTAAACGGAAAATACATGGACATTTCGTGAAATATTTCGTAAAATAAAGTTAACACATAGACAATCAGTGTTCCTTATAGCAATAGCCAAAATGTCAACGCTAGATGTGTTCTGGTAACAGATTTAACGAGATATAAAATGCCCTTTTTGTGTGGCACAATATATTCCATTCTAATTTCCCGGAACGGTATCTATCTATTTCGACACGCGAACACTTAAATGGGACATGAACATGTGTTGAATATATTGTACCACAAACAAACAAAAAAGAGCATTTTGTGTCATGTAAAATCTATGTTACCAGAACACATCTAGTGTTGAAATTTTGGCTATATATGAGGAACACTGATTGTTAATACAATTTTACGAAACATTTAACGACATTTCCGTTGATTTTGATGGTTATAGAGGCTTTAAAAAGGTTTCCCTTATGATGAGGACGAAATTAACAAGAGCTAAATTATATAATGACTGATTGTGCAAATTTACTTTAAAACGCCATATCCACAAAGAAAAGATAAGCCGTAAACGTTCATGCTCTGTTATGATCTAGTGTTGGCTTGATCATCATCATCATCATCAATCATCATCATCATCATCATCATCATCATCATCCTCATCCTGTTAATCCTCATTCTCATCCTCCTCCTCATCATCATCATCCTACAAAGCACATGTAATATACAGTAAATTGATGCCTATAGAGTATCATTTACATATGGTAATTATGCCTTTTTTCATTTTGTAAACAGATATCTGTCGGATTAATATTTAATTATGTGGATGGCAAATGATCTTATGCGTTTAAGTCTAAGAATTGTATAAGTAGCATAGTACAGGTACACATAACGCCATACTGATACTTTACATTCAAAAATGATGTATTTTCGTACTATCGCATTGTCGCCATCGTACTATCGCATGGTCGCCCTCTGGATTTTAATGTGTAACCACGATGGCCTAACGGTATTCCGTATGATGCGCCCATTCTTTAATAAGCGAAATAAAAAAAAAAAAATACAATTGAACAAACAATTGTAGTTTGTCAAGTTTGTGACAGGAGCCCATACAGGCTTAAGAATGCAGTTTGTTCGGCGTATCGTATCTCGAGTGAACCACGGAGTTTTGTGTGCGGTTCCTGGTGCCACGGTGCCTTTACCACGTGGCTTTTTAAGATCTGTGTTGGGAGATTATAACGCAACCCAGTTAACATTTTAAAGTATGCCATTTAAAATATGTCACCATTTTAAAGGGGATAAAGTGGATTCGTGAGAGTTTTCTATAGGTATCATGATTTTTTTTAAACAAATAGGTATTTTTTCAGTAAAGTGCAACCACGCGTTTGAACGGTTAGAAACATGTCGGATCAGTGTGGGGACTTCATATTACAAACGCGCGGTTGCACTTTACTGATATATTTTTTTATTTGTTTAAAACAAAATCATTATACCTATAGAAAACTCTCCACTTTATCCCATTAAAAATGGTGAAATATTTTAAAAGACATACTTAAAAATGTTAACTGGGTTGCGCTTTATTCTTCCAACACAGATCTTAAAAAGTCACGTGGTATCGGCACCGTGAGTGCGTCTGCGTCCCTCCATCGTTTTCTGAGGTTATCAAAACCTTGCTTGTGCAACCATGACGACTTCGTGCGACCCAATGCCACAATAAGCATCACGCTGTACAATAAGTGAGACCTCGGTGTTTACAAAATAATACTCGCCGTCAGTAAGCGACCGGAGACGTACTTTCCATTGAGTGCATGGGTATGTTATCTCGTCACTAANCGAAAAAAAAGACAGCTTCGATCTGGAAAACACCGCTTACTGCATGTGCGAAAAGTGTTGTCCCAGGCTAATCACGGACGACACTTTTCGCTTTTTGGGGAATAATTCGTTTATAGAAAGTCTCTTCTAAACGAAACTCCAGTCTAGACGGAAGGTGTCGTCCCTGATTAGCATGTACAGAATGCCCAGTCTAATTTGGCGCGACACTTTACGCACATACATTTAGCCATGTTTTCCCACAACTCGGCACATATGCATAAGGCCCGCAGTCCGGTTCGACGGGCGTATCAAGTGTTTGTTAAATGTACCAACATGCATGACGTAGATTAAAAACGTAGTTATAATTAATGTACATGTACCGGTATACAAGGATCGGCTATTTAATCAGAGATCAGGCTACTTGATCGTTACTTCTTGATTGTTCGCTGTTATACTGTATACTACTACCAGTACTACTAATACAAAGCACCAGATAATGACATGCTTGATATAATAAAAATACGATATTTCTAGGTAAATAAAATATTCCGTGGGGTCATGCCCCACTGACACCCTCAACTACCTTGGCTAAAATGTACATCTCGCTATCATGGCTATGCAACTGATATTAGTGATGATGAAAATAATGATATTGAATAAGAAGGGAAAGATGCTGATGATAAATAAAAAGGTCATCATCATCATCATCATCATCATCATTATCATCATCATCATCATCATCATCATCATCATCATCATCATCATAATCGTCATCGTCACCGTCACCGTCACCGTCACCATCACCATCATCATCATTATCATCATCATCACCACCATCATTATCATCATCATCATCATCATCATCATCATCATCATCATCAGCATCATCATCATCCTCATCATCATCATCATCATCATCATCATCATCATCATCATCCTCATCCTCCTCCTCCTCCTCCTCCTCCTCATCATCATCATCATCATCATAATCATCATCATCATCATCATCATCATCATAAACATCATCATCATCATCATCATCATCATCGTCATAGTCATCATCATCATCATCATCCTCAGCAGCAGCATCAGCATCGTCATCATCATCATCAGTATCATCATCATCATCATCATCACCAATCACCATCATCATCATCAGCAGCAGCCTCAGTAGCATCATTATCATCAGCATTATCATCACCACCACCACCACCACCATCGTCATCAACATAATAATGAAAACAATATTTTATTACATTGCCGACCAAAAAGTATTTGAAGTGTGAATAGTCATGGTCTACACCGACAAATATATTCGAGAGTATAAAACAAGGTGGCATCCTCCAGCAAAATGTCCGAAAACAATCAAATAGTCAATAATTTACAACAAATGTTTGCTTGTTTAGCCGATAATATTTCCGAAAGAGATAAAGATAAAATGAAAATACATTTCACTCTCTCTCGACACTTTAATTTGTTAAATTTGTGTAAACTACATGACCAATTTCCTACCGTTCCCAGGAAACTGCTCAACTGCGATGCCTTCACATTTTTTAAATTTCTTGAAAATAAAGGATTTGTGGACGACACGGACATTGATGCTTTGACAAAAACGATGAGAATAGGGAATCCAGAATTACTTCACATTACAACTCTGTGTGCGAAAAGAAAAGGTAAAAAAAAATGCACATGACCCAGCACAGTCCTCCTAGCTATCTATCTATGCATTGTATCTTCCAGAAAGGTCGAACAACTTCTGGGGACATAGACCTGTCGTGCGTCAACCGACAAGAAAATTAGTAAGACTGAAATAAAAAGAATATAAAAGAGAGAATAAGAGTGTGTTATTATTAAAAACAGATCAGGTATGCTTATGGAGAGGTATGTTCAACCCGGCTAACAGCCAGGCTGAACTCAGGTCCAGGGAGCGTGACAATGTCAGTCATCAGGCCTCAGGGGCCGTCCATGAAGTACGTCAGACTGTTTTTTACCATTTTTAGCCTCCGCCCCCAATGTCTCTCAAACTGTCACAAATCTCAGAGCCCCCCTGAAGAACGTCACACTTTATAAAATAAAATAAAATGAAATCCGCAAGTTGAGGTTGTAGTTCGAACGTTTTTGGTTTTTGTTTGTACTTTTCATCGTCTTTTCAACAAAAAATGGAAGTACATATCGTTGTAACTTTATTTTTATTAGGATTGAATTAAAGTTGCCATTGACTGATTGAGGTAAGCGTGTTTTTATACCAAATGGCGATGAAGAAATCAATGTTGTTTTATGTGCAGAAGTTTTAACTCGCCAAACAAAACTGACAAAAATAAACATGGTAGTTACATAACTTTAGTGAGTCGAACATGATGCAGTAGATGTTTGACTTTGTTATGTCAGTAGGTAAAAAGTATGTAAAAAGAAGAGTTGTTTATAGACTAAAATTTACATTATCGGCGAGGATAAACAATTAAATGCTGAATCATGCCTGACCAGCCCTGACGTAAGTTCAAAATGGAAGCCATTCTTTTGTTTATTGCAGTGGTGCAACTAGAATTTTAACTTGAACAAAAGCGTTTGTGTTCTACTTGAGTGTGTTACATTTGGAATGCTGATTAAATTTGAATCGAGGCATATAGCGGTATTTTGTCTTGTTACTCTGCTTTTGCATGGAATTCTTAAGGACTATTTCGAGTGGCGTAAACGGAAAAGATCACAAACAATTTAAATATTACTACGCAAGGTTAGATTCAATTAATTTAATCTGATTTTGATGTTTGATTGCATAAGAAACAAATCAAATATAAAAAATGTATGATAAATAGAATATTGATGGGATAAATCGAATACTAGGTCGGTGCCGAATAAAGCGAAGTTCATTTTGATCGGCACGAAAATCTGAACCACTCGCCAAGGCTCGTGGTTCAGGTTTTCTAAGCCTCGCAAAATAAACTTCGCTTTATTCGGCGCCGACCTAGTATTCTCTATGTTAAAAAGTCTGTCTTGAAACGCGCTGTCCATTAGAATTATCCCTCAATTAGCGGACTTTGTTCTCCGGAAAGTATAATGGCTGACACCGGTTGTCTGGTAACGTGACCGTGATATAATTATAAGCTGTCAAAAACTGCATAAAGCATGGGATATTCTGCGGCTTCTAACTAGATATGACTCGATGATTTCCAGTCTGTTGACATCTCTTTAAAAATGTCTGCTTCTTGATTAGTGGTGCTTTGTTGTCCATAATGAAGGGGGAAACATTGAATTCTCGAAGATCGTGAAAGTAAGACTATGAATAATCTGACTCCCTTATTTCTTTCTCAGCGGACTGAAGTAACAAATTGACATTCATTTGGTTCACATATACGACACAACAAAACACCATATATACGAAATTTGTGCGGAAGAAAAATTTGAAACGGATTACACGATACAACAGTACTGACACAAATGTGTTCGAATTAATACCTAAATTTAGACATTAAATTTTGTCCATGACATACGCCGCTTTAGTCCTTTCCAAATCCGTCTGTGATTTCTGACGTAGACATAGAAATGATCAGCAAACTGGACGTCTGTATCGCTAAAAGAATGTAAAGGCACCCTGGACGAAATGAATATCGCCAATAAACTAACAGTTAATATGTGGTTAATGATAAAATAGACACATGTTAATTTATACACATTAATTTGAAATGCTCCATGTCCTAATATAAACGATACTACTATCTTTATGTTTAGATTATTGGCCATTAATTTGGTCGTTGGAGTCCCTATTCAAGCTTTCTAAGCACACTTTAACATCATTCATCACATTTAGTTATACAGTCATTCGTCATTCGTAAAACATCCTGACCATCGAGTATTAAGGTGTAATGTCTATGCTCGCAATAAGTTAATTAATCAGGCCCTCGATCTGCGTTTTTTTGGAGCCGAATATCGGTCCCGTCCCCCATCAAAAAAGAATACATTTTTCCCCTTTTTTAGGAAAAAAAATCCCCGAAAAAAAAAAAAAAAAATTTTTTTTTTTAGAAAGAAGTGGCTTATTATTATTTATCTCAATTTTATTTCAAGGACATCTATTCAAATAAACTAAATCATGAAAAAAGCAATGAATATAATTCAATCAGTTCAAATGTAGTAATGAGAGGGTAAGTAAAAAAATTCCCCATAAAAGGGAAACGCCGCGAAAACTCCCCCTCATGATGGACCTGGGCCCCTTCCCCTGATGACCAGAGAGGTCCCTGTTAATGACTGATATTGCAAAAGTCGACCCAGTTGTTATAACATAGTTGTACATATAAAAAATCGTACTGTCTCACTTTAAAGCGGGACTGTACGATTTTTACANACAGAAAAAGACATATGCTATCTTTGATTTCATTCTTTAAACTCTATACCTTTTACCAACTCCAACCACAATCAACGCCGTATATCTTTTTTAAAGATATTTCTTGTTATAACTTATGTGTATTCATACCGTCTACGTAAACACTAAACAGTAACGCACTACTTTCAAAGTAATCATCTTTAACCTCGTCTAAAAGAATCAATTTAATCATGAATACTTCTGGTAATTCTTAATTCCTAACTTATAAGAATATCTTAGACGGACGTGTTAATCTTAAGTCATTTGTCTCATTTCCCGGTTTAAGCTTGATTCCAGAATAGCGCAAGTTGTGATACACACAGAAGCAGGCAGAACCGGACATCATGGGTTTTAATATCAGTCGATATTTTACATCTGCAAAAGTTTATGCCTTAAATCTTTCAGATCTCAAATGAGGTCATCAATCTGGCAACAACGGGTATATAATACCCTGTTTGCAAAGACTTGTACATTTGTATGCAGGCACTATTTCCGCTCCTAAATCTTTGGTGATTTCGGAATCGACCAGAAACACTCGTAAATCAATTATAAATCCCGTCTCTATCGGACCCGTGACGCGAACCTGTTGGACAGGACATATATTAAACAGATTTTGATAAAATAATGATCCATTGGAAAGATAACATAATTATTTCCACATTGCTTGGCGTTAATTGAAATCGACGTATGCAATTGCACGATTCCTAGTTATAATTTCCTTTACATTTGCATTTAAAGGTGTTACAGATAGTTCACTGTTGAATAATGAAGTTTAAGGCGCGTGACAATGACGGAATAGGTCAAAATGAAATTTAGACAAAAAACGAGACGTTGTGGATGCGACTTCATTAAGTATACTCAATCACGTAATGCGACTCCGTGTAAATGCATCAGTCATCATAAACGTTCTTATTAAAGCCCATTTTGAATCGATTTACGTTTGTTAGATTTGAGTTCTGTTTTTATTGATTTATTTCATATCAGAGAAAACATATGAACAGAAAATTTCACCGCATGCTCAACAGCCTTAAAGGAACTGTAAACCACGAATGACGAAAAAAGAAAAGTTTTAAAATACCCTATTTTTTTTTTACAATTATTAGTTTATATTGATTAAAATACCACGACTGGTATATTAAATTTCGTGAAAAAAGTGTGTTTTTTTTACTTAATTTTTGTATTTATTTATTATTCCTGGGTATGCATACCCAGTAAAAATAAATAAATACAAAAATAAATG
>VMBQ01006775.1:0-50434 GCA_007657795.1 Dreissena rostriformis | reverse complement strand
GATAACATAATTGCGTTGATATAATTAATAACGACAATATAGCTAATGGAAAAACTGAACTAATCGTGTTAAAAATCTTTGATGAATGCGGATATCTTAACATCTTCTCACTCAGATCGGGTGGTTTGTATGATTTATTTTATATTTGTTTCATGTCTTGATAGGCAATACAAATAATACTTCGGTACATTTTATCATTCAGAACACTTGGGTATTTTGAATTTATATTGTAAATATCGTGCAAATTAATCCCATATATGGACCGCTCCTTTCGTTGATAAAAAACATTTATAAATTTGATTACAATAAAAACGATAGACTTATATGGCGTAATAAACTCAAATATTGCGGTTATCAAAACAACATAAACTATGCATATATGAGTTTAATTGGTTATCAAGGCGTTGAATCAGTCCTGGTAATTTTAGGCATGACGTAATCTTTTTTATCCATTGCGAACACGCAAAAATAAGCCCAACGGTTTATAATAATGCGATATGAAATACAACAGTATGCGGGGCATTAAGTTGTGACAAGTGCGCATTAAATGATTTATAAATGAGTATGCTAACACCAAACACAAAAATAATGAACAATGAATTCAGTTTGTAAATGATTTCAATGACTCAGGGAAGATCAACATTGACATTTCGCTGCTTCTATGTATAAAAATTGTTATCCCGCCTTTACACCCATGTGATATCATAAGGCTCAAAGCTACTCATGTAATAAAAAACGATGATTCAATTTACTGGTTTGTAGTCTATATCTCAGGAGTAACAATGCAAGTTCTCTGGGGGTACATGAATTATATATTATAGTATTTTACATATATTTTGTGACCCCGCACATTTGTTTGAAGTATATGAACGATCGGTTATAATAATACGGTGATTGATATATTATAATAGGGATATGGCTAGGGATGAAAGATGTGATGTTAACACAATGAGATACAATGGACGTCGTTCAAATATATCTTTGGATGACATGCGTTCACATTAATAGGATTGTTTATTATAAATAATATTTGTAAATTTAGCAAAACATATTACAAATGCCTTACCAATTTTGCATATGTATCGCAACGGCATACTGCTATAACAAATGATGCGCATATTCTATTTGTATAAAGTAGGTGCTAAATGTCTTCTGCAGACGAAATATACATATTTCCCCATTAAGTATATGTTTGGCTGTCAAAAACATGGAATTATACACCTTACAAAAATGCCATAGGTCCGATGGTAGGACATAACTCTCATGTGCAGTACGAGAGGCAAATTATTAACGAACAAATATCCATTCTGAAAATAAAAATTAATCAAAACATAACAGACAAAACACGAATAAAAAACCTATGATTAACAGCTTATGCAAATCATTGTTGGTTCAGACGCGTGCGTTGTACTATTCAATCTTATCACATTTGTGTATGGATTGTCTGGCTGAAAAATGTAATTTATTGTTGATGATATTACCAAGGTCTCCAAATTATTATATTGCACATTTATGGATCTACAGAGAATGTATTGCCCATACGTTTTGATATGTGATATCAGACTGGTCTGATATGACGTAGGAGGGGCGAGGTTTGAGTGGTTTGTATAAACGGATAGCGATATTTTTATTTATATAAATATCACTAAGTATAGGTAAAAGAATTATATTTGTTAATGAATTATCTGAATCTCGAATTATATATTAGAACTTGCAATAATGGATTGATTGAAGAATGACAAAAAAAGCTTTCGTCTACTTCGTAAGACGTAGCATCGGTACATAAATTTGCAGTTGAATTTAAATTTGTCATCGATATTGCTGCCAGGGATGAAAAGCGGAAAAGTTGTTACATTCAGTGTTTTGTTTTTATATATTTATGTTGTATTGTATAGACAAATGGATAGCGACACGATCTGTACCGTTGACGCCACATCCAAACTTCTGTTTTACATAAATCGATACAATTGCCGGATAAACTCTACAATGTATTACTATATACATTACGAAAAGAAATATAGTTATAACCGTTTCGTTATTATTTTATATAACAACTGTTTACAAATACTGTACCTATGCGATTTTTAATGATGTCTAACTTAAACATAATTGTGAGCTTTTGTTAGCGTTCATGTAGGTTAACATCGAAAAAGAACAGTAAACAGAATGTGCGTGCTGACTGATGTCACCCAGAAGAATGAACGATATTTGTTTCAGTAATGAACCTCCGGCGGTGGATCAATTATTGTGAATGGTAGACGGGAAAAGAAATGGTTGATGTCGGAATGAAGAAAGTTTATCCGGTGAAACTTAGTCATTAAAAATAATGTAATATTTTGTGCTTGTCACTCCCGTATTCGGTAACTGTTACAAATACAAAAAGGATTCGTGTGAATGCATATCACATTTTCATACATAACATAACATAACATAACCTTTATTTAACTCAAATCACAAATACAGCGACACATGAGAATACAATGCCAATGCAACTTTTACAAAAAGTTATGAACAATTGTGATATGGTGTTAAAATTTATAGAGTGCAAAGAAAAGAAAAAAGAATTGGAGTCGATAAAAGATATGGGACATAAATATAGATTGAGTGGGGGAATGGTGATGTTGGCCTGAGAAATGAACAATATTTCCTTTGGCCTAAATAACCTGTTTGTTTACCTGGATTACTGAAATAGACTATAGTTATGGGTTTTCCGTTTGGTTCTATTTAGAGCATGGTGAATTTGATTGGTTAATATATTTTTATCTGCTGCAGTAGGGCGCTTCGCTGATATGTGTGTAAACCCTGGAATTAGGTCAGAAATGTGCGTTTTGTTTGTGTTTTCACTTTTGTAAGCTGCAGAATATTCACGGAGAGTGATTAATTTATAGTTTGCAGTATTTATAGTTTTACAAATACTCTGATTAATAGAGAATGGGGTTGAATCATTAAACTAAGACATTTCTAATGTAATATACGTTAACACAAATTGTATCATTCTTTATGGTAACATGGATTCAGTCTAATAAAATGCTATAAGTAAACTTTTTGATTGTAATATTTAACTGCTTCTAACATTGTTTAATTAGTAAATATATAATAAATAACTTTGAAAAATGGCATAAGATCGATGTCCGAGAAAATAGGTAGAACATTTATTAATTACAATATTACATATGAATAAATAATCGGTAAAATATGTATGAGAAATTGTGAATAACTGTGGGTCTCTGGTTTTGTTTGAATTAGTTAAATTGTCAGAATCGTTGTTAATGTTATGTCATATGGTCGTTTGCATATATTCTGTATAATAACAATTACATTTGTCTAAATGGGTTTTGTTGTTGTTATCAGGACACAAGTTGCTCACAAATATAAAACGACGACCGGCTTGAACTGTTTCATTTTGTCAAAACCAATTCATACTCACTATGCGTTTTCATCTTAGCTTAAAACCTGCAACATATTTCGTGCAAATAACCAAGTTCATAGAATGATTGATTTTGGTAGCAGAGACACTTCAATAAATCACTCAAAAATACATCTAACTGCAAGTACTCAATCTACAAATAACAGTTAACGTCAACACATTAGACTTAGATCATGCCAGCGAGATATCTTTAAACAATACCCAAGTGGTATTGCAAATGTGTGTATGGGTGTTTGCCGAAGACCGACATAATCGTTTATTAACGGCTCACATTTGTACATAAAACACAGTACAAAAGTACAAAATCATTATATATATGTACAAAACCACTCTCAAAGAGTTACGAGAGACGATGGTTTTAAACATTCTGAAAGTGTTCAACAATTATATACATCATAAAATTTTTCACATCTGTTAGAAATATATACAGGATCCTTAAGGAAGTTAAATTTAAATGATTAATTTTCTTAAAAAAAAATAAAAGAAATGTCAACACACATATACAATAGGAGTCAATGCAATTAGAACATCATAAACAGTTTTGTTGTAAGGATTAACAAGTTATATACCTATTTGATACGCACACACAATTAAAAAGATAATATATACATGTTCTGTACACATCATCATCACGGACGAATGTGATGTACCATGAGCGGTGTAAGTTTATACAGATCTAAAATTTAAACAAAACACCAGATGCACTGACAAAACGAATTCAACACAACATTTAATACTGTCATTTTGAGGCAGTGATTCGTTTTTAAATATTAACCAGTGTTGTGCTGTATCTCTCATTTACATTGAAACTTATATGCTTTTAATAAGTTAAAGCATCATTACCCCGATATTTCATTCATCACCAAAATTACGTTTTTTTTCTATATCGATTATTAACACATGTCGCATGCACATATATAATTATTATTACTTAGCTCAGTATATGTCAACGTGTGCATAAAGAACGAGTTAGCATTCTAAAAATTCTATGGATGTTGACAGTTTTGTAACCATTTGTCATGGCAAATATTAATTTGGTTTCAACAGTATTCATTTCATCGATTATACACACAAGCATCACAGAGACATCATGGGTTGACCATGTTTCCAGTTGTAAAAATGTGGAAAACTAAGTCAGTATGTATATTTGACGGGATCGACAAAAGTTGGTCTATGGTAACATATATGATTAGAATAAAATCAAACGTAAGCGTTGTGGTATATTGACATTTAGTTGGGAAGAGGTGGAGACAGTATACTAGAAAAACGATATGAAGACGAAACAGTGGTACACGACTGGTCAATAGCATATAATTAGATCTGTTTCTTTAAAGTATTAACTTAAAACTTAAAGGTGATGAAGGTGACTGTGGCGAATTTCCACACGGCGTCTGTTTTTGTTATATAATGTTGTTGTGTGCATGTATTTATGTATGTATCGTACGCATCATACATATTTATTATGTATCTGGAGGTGACATTCAAAGTATTGATGCACTATTTAGTTTTCATTACAAAGAAAATGAAAGCATTTGATGATATACAAAACACATGTTGTACTATTAGTCTTAGCCGTAGGGAACATTGGCTACGGTTATGACTTATGATGAATGAGTTTCACCTTCAAATCAAGACTGGGTTATGTTAAGATGGGATTAACTTCGGATCACAAACAGAATTGATAATATCACTTATGTTTCGAATACATAATGTAAAGAAGTGAAACTCCAGAAGCTGCAGCAGTATTGCAATTCTATCATAAACAAGGTTTCCAAACATAATAAAAATAACAATACCGCTACAAGCCTCTGAAGGCTGAAAATATAACAACATTAAAGAAGTGTACGGGGATACAAGTTACTGCATCCACGCAGCACACAGAAATGATAGTTTTCCTACTCAGTATTCAAACTAGCAAATATCGTTAAATATGAATTATATGTTATTAGTTAGAGCCACTTCATTATGACGATCATTCGAAACCAAGTTTTTATTAATTGAATGATCGTGCTATTTACATGGGTTGGCTGTTGAGTCTAGACATGCTAACAGAGTATTATCAGAAAAGGGCGACCGGCTGTGTGTTTGTTCAGTTCCCGATTGTTCAAAACTGTAACGACCAGCTTAGATGTCTGTTAACTTTTTATTTCCATAATCCATCAACTGTAGTAAAAAATCAACAAAATTATCAAACATATTACGGTTATTTGAAAATACCTATTGGTGACGTTAAATACACATATTGTTGCGTTCCTAGCTCTGACTTTAATCTTATAATAATAGTACAAACCATCAATTATAGCAAACACATAAATATCATGTTTCTAACGCTGTTTATTATAAAAAGTAAACTTATTATTTAATGAACAACACCAGATGATACATCCAAATTCGAAAAGAAGTAGATATATTCCGTGCTTAACTCATTTAAGTTTCATAAATTAACTGACGGCAATAGTGTCTGGAACAGCAAATCGAATACAAAATTCATTCGTTCGCAAACACGGCGAGACAAATGATGGTTGCTAATTGTGGTATACGCTAACAAATATTGCATGTCATGGTATACCCCGAAGACTATCTGCATGCGTGCATGGGACAGCTAAATAAGATATACATATTCCGGACGAAAAGCATTATAAAGTTGTTGACATTTGGTAAACAGATTTAACCCACGAGGTCTGTCACTTTCATAATTCTTTTCCGTGCTTTAAGTTAAAGTTATGATATATTACTGTTAAATTAGTGTCGATATTAAGAATCATGCAGTAAGGGCATTTGGAAACGATTGCACGACTGTTTCCAGAAACATGTGTTATGTTTGACATTTGGATTTATTGTGCACATAACCGTGTTAATAAGGTTGAAGAATTGCTCCATTAACATATACATTAGGCATATGTGGACATTCAATCTTTATGCTTGTGAGATAAATAATAAATGTAGTAATCATTTCCCTGTATGATTGTGACAAGCAAGCTCGTTTAAGTCTTTGCATGACAAAGACATAGCCAAGATTGTTAATAAATTCCAATGCTGCACATGAATTTAGATAACTTTATCACACATATATATATATGTATCCTGAGTACCGAACATGAAAACAACCAAATTGTATTAGTGACGCTTATCAGCAGTCCCCCCCCAATTCTTACGCATAAACTGATTCAGAAATAGCTCAATCGGAAAACAAACGACAATCCTTCATTGTTTAGATATTGAGCGGTTGTTTGTTATCAATCACGTTAAGAATTGAAACCAGAACACATCGTCGTAGTCAAAATCATATATAAGAGTGTGAATTTATCTCGAACACCATATAAATATATAAACAACATAACTTACATCATAGTGACTTGATTTGACTTCCTGATTTGACTTCTTTGTGTATGTTTGTGCTAATGAAATTTAGTACACTGTAGCAAATGTCAAGGATTTAAAAACAAATCGATGTGCACATTGAAAGAGGTCACTGCGTTGTAAAATAACATTTCGCAAAATTGTATTGGTCCGGTCAAATGACGAGACAACTGCTACTCATTAACAAGTTATAACCACCAACATCTGATGGATCCCACAGGCAATGTGTTAGCGTTAATATGAATCTTAAAAAATATGCTGAACGTGTGATAGTCACTGAAACTACAAAACGAGAAACTGCATTCAAACTGATATGTAGTACAGTGGACAAAATATGTGCACATGTGTTGTTTAAATCATGTTTTAGATATTTTAAATAACCTATGCATATGACTATTGTGATTATAATTAAATGCAGTACAAGTAATAATTTGTGCACCTGTGTGAAAATATGCGAATCTGCATTGTATTTGTAAACAGTTTACTTCACAAATAGGCACTTACCAGGTAGACAGGGTGTTTACATATTATTAAACTAATCGATGCATGGAATTAACAGTCTATTATATTAGCATCAGTCGATATATTTGCTCTCTTACAGTGTCTTTTACTGAAAAATATATCTTATTTGTGTTAGGTGAGCAATAACAATATTTAGAAAAAAAAGAAAAACAAATGAATTAAATTACACAATGCAACTTATCATTGTTACATGCATGGTAAATGTTCTTCGCGAAGTTTAAAACTGTTTACAAGCTAGCGGCAATGTTCATTATACTGTTTTACACAAATTGTATTTGTAAGCGTCTGTGAGTGTCTGATCGTGTTAAGGATAGCTTGTTTTAGCGCCAAATTAAACCACTGATTCATGCATTCGATTTAATGTCTGCATGCCACGTGAAAATAATTTGACTTTCTTCGCGTACATTTAGCGAGAATTTGACATTTCTTGAAACAAGTTTATTCACGAAGTGGCATTATAAGTTTCTAGTTAAGTTTTAAAACTCAATGCACGTGTGTTTATCTGTGTGGTTTTCAATACACAAAAGAGAAATTAAAGCGGAAATATTATGCACACACACACATTTAAGAACACACAGCTGTTCTAACTTGTTATAATATTAAAGCCAAAATATTTTGCTACAGAACTATATCTGATAAACAACTTGACCAGAGCTGTAGTAGAAGTACAACGCCTAAGCAAATATATATCTCAAAATATTGAAGTCATCTAAATGATGTAAAAGCCAAGGGCGTAATACTCAAATTTAAAGGCACCTCAATGCAGTATACATCGTAAATCAGCTAAACATTGTTATTTAATGCATTTTTTATGGGAGATACGGGTTAGTGTTTTGGTCCGACAATAACTATCAAATTTATGCGTTTTACCATAAAAGAGAATGTTTATAGAATTCAATCCCACTACAGCAATGAATTCTATAAACAGTATGTGTGATAATATGTACATTAAATATACAAATATAAGACTGTGTGTATGGCATCAGTGTATTACCGCGTTTCTATGCTATATTTTAACTCATTTTTTGCAATACTGCTTTATATAATAATGAGTACATGCTAATGTCATCTCGATACCATAAATGCGTTGATGAATTACTGACGACAATATACAGATAAAACAGAACAGATAGTTTATTTGCGACTTAAGTATATACAGCTCATCGTCAAAAACAATAAAGCAAACATAAATAACTTATGATCTCATAAAGTTCAAAGGATGGCAAATTGTTTAATAAATAGTAGAAGTTAAATGTCAATGTCGATCTTCACTGTGTCACTGAAATAATTTATAAGTGTAACTGGTTGTATCTCTAGGAGTAAATGAGCTAGAAAGTGCACTATTTTGACATATATTTAAGAACACCGCACATGTGTTTGCAGCCAATAAAAATATGTCGTATTGTTGCGGTCATGCTTATCAGGCGATGGATATGTTATAATTGTGATAAAAATCTAGTAATTTGAGATAGTTAACACAATGCGATACAATATACATTGTATAAATAAACATTTGGATCACATGCGTTCATATACATATATATTTTCGTCTAGTATTTACAATACATAATATGTGTAGACAGTTTATATCGGAATTAATATTACTCACGCCTTAACGCCTAGGTCAGTACAAATTTTGCATATGTATCAACATTTTATACTATAATAGCAAATGATAAAAATATATCATAACCAGGTGCTGAATGTCTGTTACAGAAGAAACAGAACTATTTGCCAACCATAGTGCATGTCCGGCTGTCAAAACCAATCTAACCATACCCACATGTAAGACATAACATTCATGTGCAGTAAGAGAGGCCATTTGCAGACAAATGGATATCGACACAATAAGTATCATTGACGTCATATTGAATTTTCTGATTTTAATATATCGAGAAATCGCCGGATAATGTCTATGTAGACTAAACAAATTATAACAATTAACAGCAATAAACGTTTTATCATATACACATTTGGTGTTTATGTAATGTAAATACCGTTCGGGTGTACATATTTATATTACCTACGCCATGATTAATCATATCTTAAATCAACCTAATCGGCAATAAGTAGTGTCAACGGTCATATAGTTTGATATGAAAAAACGGGATACACGTAAATACATTGCACGCTTTCATACATATATTCTCATTCACATAACATAAGCATTAAATAATACCACTAAGCCATATCTAATAATACTTACTTGGATGCTATTTAATAAAATGCTAGAATTAAGAATTTTGTCTGATTTTGTCTGATTTAAACATTTAACTTCTTCTAAAATTGGTATATTAGTGAACAAGCAATACATTTGTTTCGATTTTACAGAAGATTGGTGTCAAAGAAAAAGATATATGATGTTTAAATGACAATGTAACATTAAATAAATAATCGGGTAACATAAGTTTGAGATATTGTGAAGATATCTAGGTCTAGTTTTGTTTGGCTAAGACAAATGGTAAGAATCGTAGTTTATTTGATTTTCGTTCCCAAAAACATTGTTTGAAGTGTAAAATACAAAACCGGTGAGGGCATATAAAACGTTACTCAAGACCAGTCTATTCTGAAGCAAGTAATAATATTGATATAACAATATATCATTCTGTTTTCAAATATCAAAGCATACAACGCTGTTCTTCACATTAGCCTCGAATGTTCGATATTTACTACTATAAACGCCAAGATTTAAAATATAGCCAAGAAAAGAAATCAAATGTTTGAAGCATAGCGCAACTAATTGTCATATTTTTGAAACGACAGACATAGATCAATAATTAATTTATTACAGCTCGATGCTTAATATGTTTATAATGTATTTCTTGCGTCATATTATATGGCCATTTGCATGTATTTTGCATAATAGCAATAACTGGTGTCTTTAAAGGTTATCATGTTATTTAAAAGGCACAAGTTGCTCATAAATATCAAACGACGACTTGCCGATTTTGTGCCGTACTGTACCGTTTTGGCAATTGGTTCCTTGCCATAAATAAAGGACCACAAAGGTGTGTATGATAAAACTGCAATACTGCTGCAGCTTCTGGAGTTTCACTTCTTTATATTGCCGAAACTATTTATAAGCATGACCATGTCTTTGTCGGCAGGTTTGACGTATTAATGTTTTATCCTGTTTAACGACATAGATGCACACTAAACAAATTGAGTTGTGTATGCCTATATTACAAAAATAACTTTATGTTTAATGCAAGTTATTTATTTACTCATCTATTTTTTTTTCAAAACAACTTAATACGTAATGTGTTTTTATCCTAGATTTAAACCTGCTACATATTGCAAATTCATATATTTTTGGTACTACAAACACTGAAATCAACGACTCAAAAATACAAGAAAGTGCACGAACTTTGTCTTAAGAAAACAGCTCGCTTAACATATAAGACTAAGATCCTGCGATTGGATATCTTTAAACAATACCCAAGTCATAGTTTTAATGTGCGTATGGTTGTCTGCCTAAGCGTTCACATCATCGCAACGGACAAATCTGATGTACCCCGAGCGGTGTAAGTTTAAACAGAAATAAATTCCAAGAAACCCCAGATTCATTGACAAACGCATTTTACACAAAATTTAATGATTTATGTTAAACGCTTTGATTCCTTTTAAAGATTCAGTTACCAATGTCAATGTGTATTTCATTGACATGCTTAATTGTTCATTTTAATCACGCAGAACTTATATACACTGCCTTTAATACGTTTAAGCAATATGACCAAGATTACACATTTTTAACAAATGTCGCATGTACATATAGATATGCATTATTATTCAACGGTGTTTTGTTTTGCGAAGAGTAAATGTTAATGAGTGTATCGGTTTTTTGAATGCTTACATAAAGAACGAGTTAGCAACAGTCTCATTTATGTCGATATTTTTTGTAACAATTTTTGTATTAAATTATATACTGTCAACTTACCATGGAAACATATTAATTTTATTTTAACAGTATTTATTTTATTGCATATACACGCAAGCATCCAAGCCATTTCGTGCAATGAAAATTCGATCAAGTTTCCGGATTAGTTACAGTTGTAATCAGAGCGCTGAAGGCACTGCAGTTGTTCGCTATTGCATAACTTTTGACGCAACTCATTTTTCAAATTTAAGGTATCGCTTTTTAAATCGCAAGTTTGAAATATACAAAACCCATTCAAATTGATAAAGAGTGTGTCTGAACGCACAGGTCGAGATGTGTGTGCACTGTTTATCATCCTATTGATGTTATAGAGATAACCTAGACAACATAACAACAACATGTCCCTTTTTAGACGTTCTGAAGGCATGGACAATATTATGAAAATTGTATAATGAGAACAAGTTAATATAAAATAAAATCTGCAATCACCATCATATTAAATGAACATTGTTGGAATATCGATACCTTTCTCATTAAGAATATAATTTCATGATGGGGTTTCCCTTTACAAAACTTTTTTGATACCATATAACAATTCAAACTATACAATAAGATAATTGATGAAAATAAATAAAAAATAAATCGCGAGCAATACTTTTAACTCACGAATTAGGTAGTCATAAAGATCGGTATAGAACACTAATGCGCTTTTTCGGGGTAGCTGTTTTACCCAGCTTTTCACCTTAAATGACATCTCCGTAACGCGAGCAGATCCGAATGAATACATTCGAATATTTCAATGGCTGATTCGAGAAAACTTTGGCCAGATCACTTCGTCTGTGCACAGCGTAAAGGATGTAACACAAATTGTGCCAAGTTACAATTACGCGTAAACATCCATCTCGCTGAATTTCATGGTCTGTAATCGTCAGGGGAAGAAATAATGGTCTATCGATAAACGTTGATAACATAGTTTTGCTTTCAAGATGAGGAAACAAAAAACTTCCGAAAGAGTATAGTGTCACGATAAGGGGGAAATCGTTTAATTATCTAACCACACATGTTTGCCGTACTCGGTCAGCCCGTCTGGAAATTGTTCCTGAACGCCCGAATAGGCTACCCTTATTTGTCAGATTGCTATTAATAACACAGTTTAAATTCAATTTTATATTGAAAAGCATTGTGCTTAAATGTGTCATTTACAATACGCAATGATATTTTTAAAGACCCGCGTCATGCGAAAATGGGTTTTATGCCATATGCGGCCCTCATAGCTATAGCCCAGCATGCGCATCTCGCAGTCTGGTCCGGAGATGCATAATGAGACCATTACACCTTGCGTGATTTTATAGCGGACAGCGTCGCCTCTGACCAGATTTCCCAATTGCGCAAGCTGGTCTTGAGCTACGCTGGCCGAAACGCCATAAGACCTATTTTCGCATGACGAGACTATGAAAGTTTGATTTGAATGTGTCGAAAGAAAACTGCATGTTAATCAAATAAAGACATACTATATATTTCGATGGAGAAGAAATAAACTCATAAAAAGCCGTGTGAAGACACACATAATCTACCGTAGTATTTTTTTTTCTACGAACACTATTGTGTGGTTTGACTATAATAACACATAGTTCATGCGGTGGATATGTGACTAACAAGTGGGAAAATACACAATAATTTTCAATTTAATTATTCAGAAACGTAAATTTTCTAACTTTATTTCAAAGTTAGCATTTACGCCGAATATTGTTATCACCCGTGCAATTTAGAAGACAGGAGAAATCGTCACGAGTCGCATATTCACCGCATCAGCTGCTGTGCTGCGCGCGCATGTGTGTATTTCATTTACTCTGCGTCTTCGCGAATGCATCTATTGGCTGACCTGCACCTGTGACCTTTAAGGAGAGCTGTGTTATGCGATTTTAACGTAACAGGCAGTGGACTATTTTTATGACGCAAACATTGCATTTTGATTCACAGGTGGTTAGCGTGAGTGTATCCGTCGATGTGTTTGAGTCTAACAAAGAATGAATCACAACATAATTATAATAATAACTGTATTGGTATCAACGAGCATTGAATAAAATTCTCAAGCAAACCACATTCATTTTTTGTTAATTATTTTTCGACAGAAATTTTATTTTTATTTCATTTCTTTCCATTTCATCTTCATTCATTTTCATGTAAATGTGTAACTTCTCACCCCCTCCACCCCCCCGTCACCAATATTGTTTTACGAACGTACCATGTAAGCA
The DNA here is from genome assembly GCA_007657795.1 of Dreissena rostriformis. Lineage (NCBI taxonomy): Eukaryota > Metazoa > Mollusca > Bivalvia > Myida > Dreissenidae > Dreissena > Dreissena rostriformis. The sequence goes on along the minus strand of VMBQ01006775.1, from coordinate 36,993 downwards.
AATGTTTGAAGCCAATTGCCAGTCGATTTAACTTTACTTCATTAGCGTTTTACAGGACATGTCACGTGTCAGTTATACTATCATACTCCCCTTTGTGTCATAACAACATTTATCTTGATTTCGAAACAAACGAAATATGTATGCGTGGATTACGTTGGATATTAATGTATTTCATGCATACGGTAATGCAATCTTAATTTTGTTTAAACATTGGGCATTATTATTAGTTAGGAACGAAAATTAATAATTGACGAATAATAATTAGCACTATCGCATGAAATTGTATTGCAATCTCGACATCCCATTGGTGATGTTCCATGTATAAGCACTATCGCATTTTTCCCCAGAAATGTTATGCTTCGTTTAATTTCTTTCCATTTCATCTTCATTCATTTTCATGTATTGACATTAACGTGTAACTGCTCACCCCCCCCCCCCCGTCACCAATATTTTTTACGAACCTACTATGTAAGTAAATCGCTAATCCTTACTATTCTACCGAAACGAAGTCAGAAGTTTTCGATACAGCTTTATGCATTAGCGTTTTACAGGAAATGTCACGTGTCAGTTAAGTACACGGTACTATAAAACTCCCCTTTGTGTCATAACAACATATTTATCTTGATTTCGAAACAGCCGAAATATGTATGCGTGGATTGCGTTGGATATTAATGTTTTTCATGCATTCGGTAATTCAAACTTAATTTTGTTTAAACATTGGACATTATTATTAGTTAGGAACGAAAATTAATATTTGACGAATTATAATTAGCACTATCGCATGATAGTGTTTTGCATTCTCGACAGCCCATTGATGAAGTTCCTTGTAAGCACTATCGCATGATAGTGTATTGCAATCTCGACATCCCATTGGTGAATGTCATGTTCTCTGATCTATTAATAGCCTTAGATTATGAATGACCTGTGTGCAGGAATACACTACGCAGCACATAGTGGACTATTTTACCATTCACAATATAAACATACCTTGCGCTCTGCGACATGTATAGTGAACAAATGTAGTGTGTTTTTTTTTACTTTTACTATATACGATCCGTTCAAAACTATTCCCTTTAACACGATATTCATATTATGTGTCAATTTGTAAATGAATATAGTTCAAGAACTGAAACCGCACCGCAAACTCCTTTTTGCGCGTATGCTTACAGGTAGGTTCGTTGGTGAATGCAAGTTAAGACACTTCGAATCGGAATTCGTGGTCTATTAACCTTAGTCGTTCGCTAGCGAACAACTAAAAATGAGGAAAAGTTATTACGAATATTTTGGCATTGAGAAAATTGGTTTATGGTAGAGTAGAGAATAAGACTAAATCAAACGTAAGCTTAGTGGTATATTTTGCTTTTGTTGGGCAGAGATGGAGAAAGTAGACTATAGAAACAATAATAAGACGAGACAGTGTTACGAAACATGTCAACGGTAGAAACGGCGGTATTTTCCTTAAATGTAATGCTTTTTATGACCTATAGTTTATCAGTTTCCGTAAATAAAATATGTATTTCACGTTACTAAGGACTAGGTACACGTATTTAAAGTAAGCTACGTGTGAGCGGGCCAAATTTGAAAAAAAAATATATGCTCAAACCACGCAAAAATAAAGCCAATTCGTGATATTTGTGAATATATCTATTCGATATTTAGTGAATCATTCACAAACAAATTACTAGAATCGGATTTGTTATAATAAAATGTATCGGCCTTCTTACCAAAAGGCCGCCATTTCGAAAACGAAAGTCGAGGAATGTATTCACTGATTAGTTTTATTATAAACTATATAAAATACAACATAATAACGCAATAATTTGTGTAATAACAATTTCAAATAGCACAATACTATTACAGTTGACCAACTTCTTTTTATTCAGATGCAATGTTACATGTCCGAACCGACAGAAAATAAGTCCTGTTGCAGTGAAAAAAGAAGTAAATTTAACTGTTAATTAGAGGAATGACTTATTGTTGTGGATGTGGCCCCAAGCCACCTCTGTTTAACTCTGAAATTCCGAATGGCTTCATGTTAAATATCGTTTTCATATATATGTTTGCAATAAATGAACCGCACACTTTGTGTGTGTGTGGTGGGGGGGGGGGGTAAATGTCGACCGAGAAGAAATTAATAAGTCATTCGTAAAAGCGTCGAAGCATGCACGAAGTTGGGTAACTATGCCGTTTGCGAGTGACGCGCAAGTACAAAAAAACATAATTGAATAAAACAAAAACATCAGTAGCTTGGATATATAACACTCGCAATGCAATAAGGCAGAGAAAATACTGTCAGTAATTGCACTTGGGAGGAAACAATGTCAAACTGTAATTATTTAAATCGTTGGCAACCAACAAATGCATACAGACCATTAGAGTTTTTAGTACAATACCACCCCTACCTGATTCCAGATTATTTCAATATTATATGTTTTTTTTACGAAAGCACATAAATAACTAGAAACACTAACACTTGCCCTGTTCACATTTGAAGATGACATATAAAATGTTATCTCAAATAGTAAAGGTAGGCTTAAAAAAAAACAACGGGAAAACATTTCCAAGATTGTTGCTTAAAAGCTGCTATATATTTGCATTTTAAAAAACATCTCTCACTTGTTTTGCGATACAATGAGATTGTTCTTATATCGAAAATATAGTAAGGCATTAAGGGTTTTTAATAAAGGCTAAAATGCTAGTGTTTTCATCTTACTAGTGAACTCAATAAGTGCTTTATTTAGTAAATATAGTCTTGTATAAAGCCTTGTATATATACATGTTATTATTACAGCATCTTTTTTTAAGTTTCGGTTTTGGTTTGTTCCTTTTTTCCCTTTCGAACACGTGTTGTTTATATGTATAGTAAACGAACAAACATGGCTATTTTTTGAAGTCATTTACTCACTTAATAAACTCAAAAGATATCATTTATGTGTGCGTTAATAAGATTTTGTTGTTCTGCTCATCAACAAACTATAGACAAGACAATAATTATTTCTTAGCATGCGGGTCTACACATGATCCATTTACCGGATATTGGCTAATGTATTCGTTATGTCCTGGTTCGCTTTGAATGCACATATATCATAATCGATCAGGCTATTTGACACTCAATTATTGATAACCCAATCTTAGCACAATAAAGTTGTAATTGCTCAATTTAACAAGCAAGTGGTAATCTGTACCTTGAAATATCAATTGATACTACAATTAGAAATTCATTATATTAACTTTATATTCATATAGTTTATTATGGTACACCTGGTATCTTTTAGAAAATAGATTATTAATGTGAAAATAATGCTATTTTGAATTGCCTCAAGCAACACGTTGACGTGATTGATTAAACAATAAAGTAATATATCTGCCTTGTTGTGTTTATTTTTTCTTTCGTCTGAATATTTTCTCTGACAGTTATATGTTTTGTGGGTGTTTTTTTTAGGACGGTAAGTACCGTAATAACAGAAAACAACAATCGATATGAATATCAGATGTGCTTATGAGTACGATTGATGTTTGTGTCGCTGCTCCCTCAATACACCAAATACCATAGACGCGTTTGATAAGCCTTAAATAAAGACAATAGGTTGTTAACAAAAATTGTTATTAGTTTAGTGTCTATAACGGTTATTAGGTTTAGCATACAATTTTAATTTTTAATTTTATCATGAAAATCCAGAAACATACGTGCTGCAATCCGTTAGTTTTAAACAAGTTGGACCTTACACTTGCCCAGGATAAATCATAAAACACTAAAAAGTGAACAACCACCAACTTCGTAGCATCGCAATTAAAACTTTACGACAATTAAAATGAAAATCAATAACTTTTAATTACAATTTTATACTCAAAACATACGTATATTCACAACAACGGGAGTGCAACCGTATGAGGTTAAAAAAATGGCAGCAAACCCATTTATTGTTGGCAAGTTGTTAGAGCCTAGCATCATTTAGTATACATTGTAACCATTGCAGATCATCTAGAGAAACAAGATTTAATTATTATATACCTTTGATGTATATTCACACTTCAAAGTATATGTATTCTAATATAAATTAAATTAACAATGATTTTATGCAACACAACTAACTGTATCAATAGAACATGTATATACTTGTAATGTGTACTCTGTATTTTGTCCGCTGGCATATTATCACGTTTAATATTTGTTGGTGTCTTTTCTGTGTCTTTGTGTTCAATACACCAGGGCTTAACTATCGTCGGTTCTAGGGGCAACATAACTATTACATATGGCGTGATTGAAACAAATGTGAACAATTTGAGTTGCCGTCTTTGTATAACTGCCCTATGATTGGCAAATCACTGGAGAATTGTGTTGGTCGTCTAAACAATTATAATGACAGAATAAAATGACAAAGCATTTGTTATACGTTTAATACGAAACGAACAATTCGAACTGCACTTTTCCTGTTGTGTAACTACGTACTTATTTGAGAATCAGAGTATATTTATGTTCAAATCTACGTTTGACTGGAAATTTGCATTCAATAGTATTACTTTGAGGTCACAAACGAGTCTGAAACCTTATTATATCAAAAACTACATATTATATAAAAATATTCCACTAAAGACATGTATTGCCAAATACAACTTAATCAAGAAAAATAACAAAAAAAACGTCATAATGAATCGATCTTTATTGAACATTACACGTACGAAATAGTTATAGATAAACTCATACATTATATCATGTAAACAAAAATTTAATCAATAAAAGAATTAAACAAGAAAATATTACTTTTCCTGAGATTAAACACACAAACAATATACAATTTCGCCATTTTTTCTATTAAAACACACATATAGCAGACATATAATAATAATTGGTAAGTTGCATTGAATGAAGGACCTCGGGTTGCATATACAAATTGTCTCATGCTGTCGCATGTTTATTTAACTTTCATGTTTACGTTCTTTAATATATGTTGCTTAATCTGCTGCATTTTAAAACTTGTTACGTTTTTTTTTCCATACCACACAACTTAAAGCGCTTTTAGAATTCCTTTCGTTAAGTCGTATGAACGTTTTAATTGTTCTTATAAGACCTAAGTTATATTAAATTATGTCCACTTGTAGTCTGCTTATGTACTCGAATTCAAATAGTGTCTACTCAAATAATGGTAGTGTTGAGCTTTCAACACACATTGATATAGTTTCGGGAGATTAAGTGTTTTCTATATTAAATACTACAACAGCTTGTTGTGCTCTGTGTGGATGCAGTTAAACGTATCCCCGTACATGTCTTCAATGTTGTCACATTTCAGTCTAATGAGTAAAGCTATTTTGAGTTATGCGGATGAAAGATATTTACGATCTTTCGTACACCTAATATTTTACATATTTTTGTAGATACCTCGATATTGATAGTTTAATAACTTTAAAGGGACTGTAAACCACGAATGACGAAAAAAGAAAAGTTCTAAAATACCGTTTTGTTTACAATTATTAGTTTATATTGATTAAAATATCACGACTGGTATATGACATTACATGTACTTGAAAAAAGTTTTGTTTTTATTTTTACTTATTTTTTTATTTATTTATTTTTACTGGGTATGTCTAGCAGGTAGGTACCAGTTAACTATAAATAACGCAAGTAGATTGATCATCATCATCACCCAGGAATGCAAATTGTGCATGCGTAGTGAATTGTATATATTTTATATATAAATGATCAATCAATTTGCCTTATTTATAGTGTGTATATCGTTATGTCACCTATTTTCGCGATGTAATGTCGATTTCACATCGCGAAACTGTATTACCGTATATACTGAAAATATGAACTTTTTTTCAAGTAATGTAATATACCAGTCGTGATATTTTAATCAATATAAACTAATAATTGTAAAAAATACGGTATTTTAGAACTTTTCTTTTTTCGTCATTCGTGGTTGACAGTCCCTTTAAAGATGGATAATATTTCTTTGTCAACTTATACCTTTATCAAACCTATCGTATAATCGTGTTTATAACATGTCCGATACTAACGACACTAGAACACATGTATGGGTAATATTATATTTGCGCGTGATGTTTTTGCATGCATGTTTTCATTGTATTACTGTATAGGTACTGCTTACAATTTAAATCGTTTCAGACGTGTGTTTTGCGATTAACTTTGGGGTAAGTGTGCGGTTCGGCTAGCCTTAAAACCGGTTTAAAATACCAATACTTTGCATTGACCGTTCCAAGTTTTAATAAGTTTATGTTTATAGTTTGTATTTTTTAGTGGAGAACAAGACTTTCTCTCCTGATACTGTTGCTGGGTTGTAATGTTTGCTATATTGTAAACCTAAATACAATAATACAAGTTAATTTAAACCGAATCATTTAGGAATCTTGACTTAAGTATTTTTTACTATCATCAAAATTGAGAAGGCCAAAAAATGCTTTTTCAATATTACGTTTTCTTTTTCCTCTGTTGTTAAGAGTTCTTGTGTGGTTTCTGGTTTTGCGTATGCATACACAATGTATGTGTTTCCATAATAGCTATCTTCAATTTATTCAAAGGCAACATATTGATGTATTTCCAGCATGCGAATTCCCACTCTTTAACACCGGGATTAAACATAAGTCGTGATTAAATGTCAAGTTTTATTGAAATAATGAAACATGTTCGCGTTTTTGCAAGGATAACGATGAACGATTATTACAAAGATTGAGAAAACATCGTATAATAACACTTAACGTGCCAAAAGTCTAGTTATGAATCTCATTTTTGTGAGACGTTATCCATTTAATAAATAAACAAGCCTATTTTATTGCCAGGATGTCAGTCTGTGAAGTAAGTGTCGAATATGGTGTTAGGTTATAAAAGCATAAACACAATCAAATTGAAAAAATATTTAAGATATAGAGCTTGTGTCACAGAAATGAATGGAAATGGTGTTATTACGTCAATGACACATTGGAAGTACATATTACATATTTATCGTTTATTTCTGTGTGGGTCTCTTTGCCTGATTGTCTGTATGTTTGTTATTAATGTGTCTGATCGTTCAAAAAGCTTCCGCTTTTTTATACAGTTGTTTCTTGTTGACTTATGATTATTGATCTAGTCAAGAAATACCATATTTATGTTTGCATGCTGTTTGTTTTCATTGTTATTTGTATCCTCTGCTTGATAAATGTCCGTAAATCTAGGAAGGACAGACGGAAAGGCAGACTGACGGACGGAAAGGGAGTTTAACATCGTGTTATTCTATTAATGATATCTATTTTGCGGGTTTATTGAAAAGATTTGTTTTTAATGTAACACCAGTCTGTTTCAAATACAGTATCATTAGAAGCATTCTATATCTAATCGAAGACTCATCTATAAACTATTTCAGATACTATAAGTAATTTTAAAACACGGTACAGCACAGCACAGATATTAAGGTTTATTTCGTCTCATAGCCGACCACAAAACCAATTCAATCTCAGTAATACAGCTTCATGCTCTGATAGCATATGCGCCTAATTCAGCGAGCTCATTATTTTATACTGGTTTCTTACGCGATTAGTTGTTTATCCTTTTACGACCGCCCATGCTTTATCTTCAAATGACGTTTTCAAGGGCGGGAAAAAATGTGCATTTGATGGAGACATTTTTCAACAACATTGTGATGTGCGACAAGTTAAATGAGGATTGTCTACACATTGATCACATTATATTCATATTCGCTTAGTTAATTATGCGTGTATAAGTTCCGTACCGGTTTCACCGGAAGGACTCTAAGTTAACCCCAGGTCCGGCTATCTGTCTGTACCTCCGTCTGAATAAGAATAAGAAAAAAGTATGGACGCGAGGTTTGTGAAACTTCGGTTAAGTGACGAGAAGACCATATTTTGAATATACACGATATTTCAGTTAAGTCTTTTGTCAGTCCAAAATTGTGGTTAAGTCTATGAACAGAAATGAAAGAAAACGAATCGAAAATCTAGAGAACTAAACAATTGTAAAGCTAGATTGATTTAACTCGGTTTGTGGATATACAGATATATGGGAAATATGTTGGAAATATGTTCGTTAGTTCAGTCTTATTCGTGCTCGAAACTCGGTATGTGGATAAAGTGCCACTTTTTGTCAGCGTTTTTGTAAGACAAAAATGTCGTTGCTTTAGTTACAGAAATACGTGAAAGCTATTTTTAAAATCTGGATCCTGCGAGAACTCAATATGTACTGATTCTAGGTCGAAAAAAAAGATATGTGGATAGAACACTATAAAGGATTATTCACGTTATTTATGATGTTCCGTTCGACAAAACATGTGTTTGATATGGTAACAAACAAAAATAAAACACGTTACAACCATTTGGCTTTGCAATAATTGACAAAATAACAATAACTAGATTAATGAAACTCAGTATATGAACAGAGGGACATATGGAGAATATGCATAGTACACAAACAATACTTGAATGGTCATGTGATTAAACATACTTTCTACTTATTTTACAAGGGTATTGTTCGCATACATCCGATTATTTTTTTTCCTACTAAAAGGCATGCACTTTTTGTTAGGCTTGTGCGTTGCGGGCGGATTCCTCGGAATAATCCTCACCTGTCCGGTATGATGAATACCAACCAAACTCGCATGCGCCTTGAGAGGGAATAAAATCCAGGTCGCTGAGGCGAAATGCGCGTGTACCAATCACTGCTCTAAGTGCTTGTTCGTATTGATATTTCTTCAGGCATTAGGACCTGATAACTCTCCCGATTAAAAATAATCTTTGTAGATCAAACTACAAAAAGTGCATGTTTACTTTTAAATTAAACACAATTGTCAGTTATTCAAAATTTTGAAATAAATATATTAACTGAGCAGTATAATTAAGAAATGTGCAAACATCTACGTGGTTGTATGGATGCGTCTGTGATAAAGTTATAGTTAATGTGATGTCTTATAAAAAATGAAATCTCGCTATAGTACAGTATGTGTCCAAATAAACAAATATCATATTTGTACAATGTATGCATTATTCTATCAATAAACTCACTATAGTAGTAGATTTAATGTCAAGAACCTATAAAACTCCATGTATAGCAAATTGTAGTATTATATATCATAGACCAACACTGTCACGCTTATGAACGCTGATATACTCAAGAGATAAGATAGAGATACATTACCAATACGAAAGGTTATATTTATTTATTTTATTTTTCAATGATCTGTGCGTTAAGACACATTTTAAGAATTCATATTTGCGTTGCTTATACTTTTTCTTATACACAGAAGTGACCTGCACAGGTCAATTACCTACAAATGAAGACTTTAAGACACTATAACTCTAGGTTTGTTGTACATGGATTGTGACTCAACCGACTGGTTCGTATACCAGTCTGCAACGGTTCAAAGAACTTTCTACTTGTTTAATTCTTTTTGTATCTGACATTTTTTATTTTGGTATACGTACCTGGATTACGCTTTTTCCGCGGTGTACTGGCAAAAGCGTACAAACATCATGTTCCGATATCCGGTTAATTCATATGTTTTAATACGGGTCTTATTCAAACTACATGTGACGTGCTTTATACTTTATCTACATATATATATGTCCTTCCGAAAAACCATAAGTTTGAATGGTGATATACTTTACCATCGGAGGTAAATTGTTATAAATTCAGGATAGTTATACAATTAGATACTAAAGTAGTAAAGCTTTTAAAATAGCATGTTGATTGCAGTCAGTTAGACTCGATTTGGCATTGGAATGTTTGGATAATAATACTTAATAAGGAATGTTTGTATTTAAATGAACAAATATTGAACGCACCCACGATTAAAACGAGCACGTTTGTTTTCATAACATATAACACAAACCACATGCGTAATTGTATCTTATTATGTTAATTATATGTAAACTTGCTAAGCTGTCAATTTTATCTTTTATATCTGGCAGACTGACGATCACAAATAAAAAAAAACATAAAGCAGTTGAATGCAATCGGAAATTTATCGTGGCAATATCCATAACTGAGATATTTGCATCATGAAAGTACTGACGCACTGTATTGTTTTTTCGTTAAGAAACTATCATTATCACCGCTACCCGCCAATTTTTATGATTGTTTTTGTCATATGTGCTTGCATGTGATGGTGAAAAGAGGTCATGTAACATGTGTAAGTTTTATTAAACAGTAAGAACCATTTGCTATGCATATTTTAATGCTTAATCAAAGAATAGGTTTAACAAAAATCTTTATATAAAGACATACAGATCCGGTTTTATTACATCACATGTAAAGTATGACGAAATGAGCCTTGTGCCTTCAGAAATATCGCACATGTTATTGTAATTGCTTTTTCCCTGTGCGTGGTGAGTGTTGATCTCAAGGGCGATTATTTTTTATATGTTTGCAGAGGAACTCCTGTGTATCTGTAATAACAAACACATATATCGTGTATTTTAAATAGAGAAGGGTTATACAATCCCCTTGATGTTTGAGTGTAAAACGCTTAAATATGTACTATAAAACGTGCATGTACGTTACCTTTATACAATTTTACATACTGAAAGTGTATATTGGCGGAGCATTAAAAAAAAACACTTGTCATGTGGCTATTGGAATCTTATGTACTGAGGACGTAGCCATGTGGACATGACTGGAACTATCATACTATGGACTTCATTGTACAGCAATTACAATACTTCTAGAATTTCGGGTTTTAAAACAAACATTGCTTGAGTTAATAACCTTTAAGTATATAAACAATCAGGATCTTCACGTGTGGTTCAAGAGGAGATGCTCGTTGAAATTTTTGTATGCACTTAAATTTTATTAACGGTTTGCCAATTTATACTAACATTAACTTTGTTTAAAATGTTAAATATTAATCGGAGTTGTTGATGCTAGTAAAACATTTATAATATAAATAATACTCAAACCTAAATATATTAACAGTTATATATTTTGTTTCATACGTTATAAATAACAGCAACACTCGATCAAAATACATATAGTTATATAAAATGTTTTGTTCATGTTCTTGAATACGTTTATCTTAATAACCTGTATTTTCATTAAGATATTGTTTTATAAAAAATATTACGTGCGAGTTCCATGTTAAGCTGCTGTATTCGTCCATGGAGATTGAGAGCATGATTGTTCCGAATAACGTTACTGAAGATGTAAATCCAATATAACTTGATGTGGAACACTTGAAGCCATAAATTAAGTCATGTAACATTTTTCTCTCTGTATGTGACATATAATCGACACTTCTGTAAACTAATGGGTCAATTGACGCAACACTCTGTGGGATACATTTGGAAAATTATTCTCTGCAAATAAGCTTGACCGCACACAAAAGTGTTTGCAGTCACGTCATCTGAAAATGTGTTTCATGCCATATGCGGCCAAAGTAGCTCTATACCAGGCTGTACCGTCGCGCAGTCTGGACAGGAGCTCCTCTGTCCGCTATTGAGGCCACTAAATATTGCATGTCGCTACGCTGACCGCATGTGGCATAAGACCCATTTTTGCATGATGGGGGTCTTATTTCTCTTATTTCATCGAGGTTGTAAACAATTAAATCAAGCACATGATATTAAGCAAGTGGGTTCAGATTAAGGAAATAAAAATGGATGTAGCCGTAAAATATAGGCGAGATACGATTTCAAACTTTATAAATAATTAATAATTACGTGAACATATTGCATGATTAATTTATCATAATTCTATTGTCTCTCTTATAAGTTGTTTTGCATTCTACAGACTTATCGGTATGGAAATGTCAATCAAGAAACAACGTTTTCTATCGAACATATTTTAGCTAAAATATATCCTTCGTTCAATAGAATATCGTGAGTATACCTATGTTGTTGATAGGATTAACCTTAAACAATAAACACAATGTATCATACGAAGTGAAATAATATTTATAAAGGATTATGTTATAGTACAATTTAATACACATTTTTACAGCGACAGATACATACTTCACGAATTAACGATGACAAGAAGAGTTATTGAATTAATGTGTTTGCCTTAGGGATAAAGAAGCTAGATCAGTCACATTTTTCATTTAAACAGCTTCTTTATCTGCACATATATTTAAACACTGAAACTACCTGAATAGATCAACGCCAATTCACGAAAGAACTTGAATGTTTAAATACGCTATCCAGTTACATACTACATGTACTAGTTAAGGCAAATGAATGAGTAACATAAAATTAACATGAATTGAACGTTATCATAATGTTTACGAATTCAAACAAAGAAACGCTCGGTGAGTATAATATCATTTCGAATTTGATAAAGTGTTCGTATTAGTGACTTTATATAAGTCAGTGTATACAGTGAACACTTATAATGTGTTCTGTAATCGAAGTATTAATTGCATAATACAATACAATACAATACAAAATTTATTTAAAGCCGGTGCATATATGACAATTATATAACATAAGCTATGTATAGCTATTTACCGACATATCATAACAAACGTAACATGTAGCAGTTTAACAAGCATGTGCGAAATTCAATAAGAATAAATTAATCACTATACAACATACATGTAATAGTATCATGTACTAAAATAAAAGATCTAAGGTAGGTTTAAAACAAATACATTTTACGATTATAAAAAATGTGTTGTACCTGCTGATCTTGACATATAAATGTCTAAAAGCTGCCATAAAAGAACGAGGGTAAAAAACTAAAAGAGAAATATGGGTACAAAAGTGCGACAAATACAAAATGGATTTAAGAAAACTACAATCCCCTCAGATCAGATCTGCGAGGAACTGATCAGCAGCTACCTCACAAAGCACATACAAAAGTACAAAGTGTATATACACAGACTCACCTTAGATATAATGTGAGTGTGTGTACATATCCTCAGTAGCATACATGCACAACAGGAGCAGAGCCTCCACTCTTGTTTCCGTGGAGACCCCCGGGGACGCTGGGGACGCCGGGGGCGCTCCCCGCCCCCACATCTGACAAGATCTTTTCAGAGCTGGGGGTTTTGAGCGTCCCCGATCTTAACATGTCTTATGAAATGGAGTGGGTACTCAACATTTCGGTATACCTACAAGAGGGAGCGGGGGCTCAGCCCCTCTATAAAAATAAAACGCGAAATAAAAGACAAAGCATAAAACAAACAAGGGGGAATGAACTAATCTAGCAGATAAACATAGGATGTATAAATAAGCAAAGCATAAAACAAACAAGGGAGAATGGACTAATATAGCAGATTAACATAGGATGTATAAATAAGCAAGGCAGACCTGCTCAGATAAAGCATAAAACAAACAATGGAGAATGAACTAATCTAGCAAATTAACAATGGATGTATAAATAAGCAAGGCAGAACAACTCAGATACTGAAAATATAAACAGGGTGTATGAAATGTAACTAGGCATGGTCAGAACAAAAATTACAGGTACAACACTCTCCACTCCATTAGCTTATCAGCCTTTTAACCTGATTGAAATTGCTTTAATCCATAAAGTGCTGAGGGAGCTTATTCCATAGTTTGGCAGCATAGGAGCGGAAGGAGTTAGTGCAATAACCAGTGGTTCTCACCTGTGGTTTATCAACTGTTCCAGTGAACCTAAAAGAGTAATTTTGTTTTTTCGTATTAAGGAGATCATTTAAGTATGTTGGTCCTTGTTTATTTAAATCTTAAAGGCTTCAAGTGCCATAGTCCTCATTCTTCTTATTTTAAGGGAGGGAATTTTAGACCGAGATAAAAGGGTTTGATAGTCGGAAATGTAATCACTGAAAATAAAACGCAGGGCCTTTTCCTGTATCTATTCAATCTTTTTGGTATAAACCTCCCCGAAAAAGTACCACATAAGAGGGCAGTAATTAAAATTTGACAGAATGAAAGAATGACATATACTTAATTTTCCTAATCTACATAAATATTTTCCAATTCGTTTTAGGACATTTAGTTCCTTGAAGCCTTTTTATATATATTTCAAACATGTACATCAACTTTGACTCTAAAATCAATAGTGAAACCAAGGAGTACCACACTATCATCACATTGAATTTGATATCATCAATGTTAAATGTCATGTTTTTTTGTTTTATTTATATTACATTTTTGGTACCAGTATCCGCATGAGACAGTGTGTTATCGTCTGCATAGTTGTACAAACTACTATTATTTACAAAATGAAAAATGTCATTTATGAAGATGTTGAAAAGGACCGGTCCCAATATGGAGCCCTGTGGTACACCCTTATATATTTCTTTAAAATCACTAGTTAGAGGACGTATTTTGACACATTGCTTTATGTTGCTTAAATAGCTATCTATTAAGTTTAAAGCAGATTCAGATAGACCATACAATTTCAATTTAAGAAGAAGTAAATCGTGTGGCAGGCAGTCGAACGCCTTCGATAAATCTATTAAATGGACTGTAAACCACGAATGACGAAAAAAGAAAAGTTCTAAAAAACCGTATTTTTTTGTTTTTACAATTATTAGTTTATATTGATTAAAATATCACTACTGGTAGATAACATTACTTGAAACAAGTTTATTTTTTATGTTTACTTTATTTTTTAATTCTTTATTTTTACTTGGTATGCATACCAGGTAACTACCAGTTAACTATAAATAACGCAAGTATATTGATCATCATCGTCACGTGGTAAACCCAGGAATGCAAATTGTGCATGCGTAGTGAGTTGTATATATTTTATATATAAAATGATCAATCTACTTGCGTTATTTATATGTCACCTATTTTCGCGATGCACTTTCGATTTCACATCGCGAAATTTTATTAGAGAATATACTGAAAATATGAACTTTTGTTCGAGTAATGTAATATACCAGTCGTGATATTTAATCAATATAAACTAAAAATTGTAACAAATACGGTATTTTATAACTTTTCTTTTTTCTTCATTCGTAGTTTACAGTCCCTTTAAGACTGCAGCAACACATTTGTTTTGGTCACATGCAAGTTTCCAGTCTTCAATTATTTTAAGTAGAGTGCTCTCGCATCCGTAACCTGGTCTAAAAGCTGATAGATAACTATTAAAATGAGAGGAGAAAAAATCTGATAGTTGTTCATTTATTGTTCTTTCATTTTTTTTAGAGATTACTGGCAGGATACTCACTGGTCTATAGTAACCTTTGTCTAGATTGCTGTTTTTTTTATGGATTGGAGTTACTTGTGCAGTTTTAAGACCATCTGGAAAGGATGACATTTCAAAAGATGTATTAATAATATTTGTTAGTGGTTTGACAATCGATGGCTTAGCTAGTTTTATCATCCACAGTTTGAAATATGCATACAATGTTTGTGGAGAAAACAAATCGGTGTGAATATTTTCATAATTCTTCGTTGGTCGTTTTCACCTTAACACCGCTTTTCTCGTGGGGTTCGCATAAATATGTGTCGACCCACTAATGTGTTGAATTACACACTAGTCATCGCGTGTTAGAGTACACCACGGGGACATTGCGGTAGTTTTCTGGTATGGATTACCCATTAGGCAGAGTAGGATACTGCCTATTTGGCCCGCGATTTTTAGGGACCCCATGAGGCCGTGACGAAAGACTTTGTTTACTTACTTACTTAGCCTAATGTAATGACTTGACAAAGCCTATACAAGGACATTGTCACATTTTATGTCGTTACAGCCATGGCACTGCTTGACTCATTTAAGCGAGTGAAATCGACTGGACACTGGTGTTATAGCAGGCACTGGGCCGACTAGGGGTCTGTGATGTGGGCCCCAATTGTTTCACTGCCTATGGGCCTCCACGGTGCTTTTTCGGCACTGCTGGTATTACTTTTAATCGATAAGGCGAATGGGTTCTCCCCGATTAGAATTGGACACGACATTGACGTGTAATTAAAAAACGGTGATTATCACTGCGTAAGAAAATGAACCGTATTCCGATGATTGCATATTAAATTTATTCCGATAAACGCCTGTCAATCGTAAAATGAGAACCAGAGATAATTTATCAGCTCATTAGTGGACCGTGAAAATCAACGTGTGCGGCGCGCGTCTCGAAACGCAACAATAATTCTCAACGTAATTATATATTGTCTACATTATTTATGTGATTTTTTAACACATTAATTATTCATCGGTGGTCCCCTCCAGCGAATTGGAAAAAAATAGAGCATAATTCGCCGAAATCGCTTTAGGTGTGTTTAAAATTGATTGTTCCTGACAGATTTACGATATTGAGGAAATGGGTTTTGCTAAACTTAGCGATCAGGCAAAATAACTGATACTGTTTTGAACACATTTTAAAAAATACGAACGATATATTAAAAAAATATATATATACAGTCTACTCTCGTTATTTCGACATTGCATATCTCGATTTTCTCGATATGTCGAGGTAAGCTCAATGTCCAAATTTTTTTCCTTCAAAATGTATATCAATAAACATCGAATATCTCGATTTTTGTTATCTCGAATAATTCGATATCTCGATATAAAAATTTGTGTCGAGTCCCGATTTTACATGTATTTACTGTGGTTTGTCTCGAAGTGCGAATAACTGTCGCAGTGTCGGCAAAGGTGAGAAAATGTTTTCTTCGATACTTCACTGTCTCGCTTCGCAAGGCTGCTCCCGATACTGTGCGGTAGATAATTGATCCGTTAATTGCATTAATGACCACACGTGTCTAATGTCGTTATCCAGAGTGTATGTTCGAAGCAGAAGGGCCTTACTGAATTCTTCATGCCTGTGTCTAGATCTGGGGATGTTGAGTGAAGTGCAAGTTTGGATTAAAATGATCGCCCATGTCTATGTGCTGCTCTGTTATCGCATGACAATTGATCGGAATGCTAATAAAGATAATAAAGATAAGACTCAGAATGGCTTTTCATTTTTATTTTATCCTGTCTAATAACCGATTTAACTTTGCATTTCAACTACAAAATGTACGGTTCAGTACGTTTTTAACATTAAAGAATCGTTAGAAACGCGCATTGAATCTCATACATTAGTTATTTCGCCGTTGTTATTATTATGCCACACGGTGACGGCTTTAGTTAGACCACCTGCAGGAATTAAGATGTTAAAAACAAGGTAAATGTTCGTCTCATTTTTCTTTGAAAACGCCTTATCGGATATTTCGAGCTTTCGTTATCTCGATATTTTTTCTTGTTCTCGCCGACTTCGAGATAGTGAGAGTAGACTGTATATATATATATATGGGATGGTCACGTGACACGAGCAGAGAATTGTAACTGATGCATCTTACAAGCAGTATTCCACGATTACCCTTGTTTTATGTTATTCGAAATATTATGATAATAAGTATTTATACAGATTGTAACTTTAAGTTTGTTCGTAGATTACAGTGTTTTTGTTCTTTTCATTACATTTGAACTGTAATTTGCAAACAACGTTTTACATTTCTCTTAATAAAATCGAAAAATAATTCGACTTGAAGATTTATGTAATAATCACATGGTTTATTTTTAACATCGATTTCATTTTATTTTGTTCAGTACAGTTTAACATTTTATTTAAAAGACGCTCATGTGATTGTAGAGAATTAAACAGCTACTGTGATCGTTCAATTGCAAATAGTTTATTACTTCGAACCAAATATCATCTAATTTGCATAGTTTCTCGATAATTTATTATTTCGATATAGAACAAAGGCAGTTTGTATTCATAAATGATTGAGATATTTTACAGTGTTAAACAGTACAATACAATACAATAAAATCCAATGTAAGCAGACACGACAAAAAACGGTATTATAGGAAACGATGTTTCACCAGCATTTATCTTTGTAGCATATCCAACAATCAGCACCAAACATATGAATAATTTAAAACACATATGTTAATTTTTATGATACTGCGTGTTGCACCATTCATCGGTCGTAAGTATGTCCCATCAATGTCACTAGTTATTGTTTTCTAGGCACACGTCTCTCTGGTATTCTGGCACAAGATGCTGAGTGAGGAAAAAATACGTAACGCGGTGCTAATTAGTACATCAGGTAACAGGCGTTCTCAGTTCAAAATGTCATATCGGTGATATAGGTGCTATAACAATATACACGTAATGAATCCATTCACACGTAAGCTGTTACATACCCAACGTATAACTATTTAACATTAATTATTTAGCACAAGTTAAACAAAATATAATATCGGTTCAATTGTGTATGACTCGGTACATCACCATTTTCAAATTGCCACGTGCAAAATACACGTCAGTCAATCAGTTAATTCGCTTTAAATTAACATGGATAGTTCGCCTAATCTCTTTATCCATACTCCATTTGGGACGATTCTTTTCAACAGAATGTACCGGTACCTCACGTGTAACAACGGCTATGTAATACCATTTTTAAAGTAGCCATTTATTTTCACATACACACTTATGTAAGGAAAATATAATTTTGGAGTTACACAAAAATGAACCTAGTTGAAAGCGAGGTTTTCTGTTTTGTCACTTTCCCGAAGTTTTTTGGTTTATAATAAACGATTAAGTCAATTGTTTACGATCGGTATCTTTTAAGCGATCTACCAGTGCTGTCGCGTCGTCGGAAGCCAATATCGCCTACTCTAATAGATGGAGGAAAAGGAAACACTTCATCAGCGGGCATACGATAAATTACGCACATAGGTTTGATAGCATGAGTGCGATATATAACATTGAAACAGCAAAGCGTTACAAATGTTTGCTATCGGCTGAATAATAAGAATGTATTGATGAACTAGAAAAGGAATATGTTGTTATGCTTTGTGGGTTAAATATATGAATGGAGTGATTTGTACGGACTAAATATTAGGAATATTGTACACAAACAAAATTATGTAATGGATATACTTACTTACTAATTTTGACTTGACTTTTTCTTCTCATATATTGATATGGAATTAAAAAAGCTTAACAATGAAACTAGTGCAAAGCTTGGATTGATGTCGATTCAAACATACGTTTTACGAGGTAAACCAATTAGAGGTGGTCATAATTATAAACAAAACCTAATTATGTTTGCATAGAAAAATGCACAGATATATCATTTTAATTGATAATGTTGCAAAATGAGTCACAATATTCGAATTCTGTATATTAAACGACATTTGACCCGAAATAATGAACCTGTTACGATTGTCAACATCATGTTATATGTATTGATCTGAAAATATTGTCTCTGGACGGGATCGTGGAAAAGTGTATCATTTAACAAATAGAGTTTTCTTTTGCGGGAATGTAGTTGTGTCCTTTGAATCGTATATACGTTCGCAAATATTGTTCATTAATTCAAATAAACGTGTTTAATGCACGATTATGTTTAAATATAGGCGAACGTGTTAAATTTGTTAATGATTGTTTGAAAACTACTTTTATGTTGTCTTTAATTTACCGGAAGTGAACATACATAACTATTTCATTTAAGTTTAAGAAAACAATATACAGAAAGCGTTGTGTATTTTTGTTATTTTCTGTCGCTACGTTAAATGTTTACATTATCCGAATATTGTTTAATATTTGTTTGTGAACGCGCCCGATTAATGATAATTAAACATGTGTTGTATAAATTGAAGATTTAATCACGTGTTGCTCGTTTTGATGTGGTTTAAATAAAATGCAATTAATTTTATTGCTCCATGTGTTGGTTTGTTTTAACCGTACCGTGAGATAATGAATGGTGTCAATTAAAATAAATTGTTTTACACTTAAAGTGTTATGAGAATTCATTGTCAGTTAGAAATCGGGCAAAACATATATGCACAAGATTTAAAAAAGTAATAAGCAGTAGTAGTAGTTGTAGTAGCAAGTCAGGTTGTCAGTTATAAACGACGACGTAATCCAATAAACACAATATTTAATTACTTTAGACATGTTTACATATACTTATTATAAGTGTTTGTTTTATTGACTCTACTCTATAATCGTCCAATGTTAATGTTGTAATATTTAAGTAAGGTTCGGATTACATACAAGACAAATATGTGATTAATATTTTACTGATATTTAACACTGAGTAAACATTTCTGCAAATAACATTTGCGTTATTGTCTAGTGGCGCAAGTATTTTATATTCATATTTAATCATTATGCAGCTTTGAATAACCTTTATGCAACAAATGAATGAATTTTATGTGAAGATGCCCAGTTTTCAGCTTATAAATTTAAAGTTGCTTTTCCTGTATAAAACGCATGTCACTATAAGGATGTCGTTTTATTTGTCACCCATATGCACATATATCTTTTAAAATTTAAAGTATGCATAAACACATGTATGTTTGCACATAGATATTTATTTCAATAATATTTAATTAATATTTCCAGTAAAAATATCACCTAAAACGTTCAACTGAACAAATGAAACAATATCACCTAAATATGTTTATTTCTATTTCA
This sequence comes from Dreissena rostriformis, assembly GCA_007657795.1. Classification (NCBI taxonomy): domain Eukaryota; kingdom Metazoa; phylum Mollusca; class Bivalvia; order Myida; family Dreissenidae; genus Dreissena; species Dreissena rostriformis. The sequence continues at coordinate 16,645 of VMBQ01006775.1, read as the reverse complement.
GACTAACGTATGATCCCAACCCCAATAATGGATACCAGTACAATAATCGTAATGAACACCTCCAATCAGTGGGAAGATGCTATAAACGGCACGGACCACAAAGGTACGGTGCCTGGATGTCCGAACAGTGTGCATGACATTGGGCTCGACAAAACCTACAGACTCTTGATTCTGTACTCGACCGTCATTCTCTGCATTTTCGGAAGCATTCTTGTCCTTCTGTACATGCTTCTGAACAAACGCTTGTCTACAAACTGCAATATCAACCGTCATTCTCGCGTAAACATTTTTATACTGAACCTGATTGCAGCGGATGTTTTGGTTATCCTTCTTGCGGTTGTTCCGCAAATCGTCTGGGAGTACTCGGATCGGCAATGGGCAGCCGGGGAATTCATGTGTCGCGTTTTCAAATTCCTTCAAACATTCTCCATGACTGCAAGTAACTATATGCTGGTCGTCATAGCGATTGACCGCCATCAAGCTGTTAGGGCGCCGCTTAAGGAGTCATTCTCTGTAAGTACCAATTAAGCAAAGCTTCTAAAACTCATTGCCGACTAATCTATATGGAAATTACTATAACGAAAATTAGCTCAGTAGAATTCTGGCAAAATTTGTTTTCTGAAAAAAAAAACAAAAACAGAATGAAAAACATAACACGAACAAACTATATTAGTGCGTGTCACGATATGTTATAATTGCGTGACATAATTTATGATCTTTCGGGAATAATGTGTATAAGTTTGTTTACAAAGAAATCTTAACTTGTGTTTTTACTAATTCAATTTCACATTTGAAAAACAGCAATACATATATATTGATCATATATTGGGATCCACTTCATTTGTCCAAGGATGGGCCACAATATGACCAGCATTGTCAAGATATTTAACTGTAAACAATTATGATTGTGACTATTTAAAACACATTTGACACAAACATATTTTAAACACATGTTGATTCTACTTTTCAGTGTCGCCGTCGCTACGTAAGTTGTATATAATTGTAGTCATTCTGCATGTGGGGCTATTTATTGTATTATACGACTTTGTAACTTATTTATATTATTGTGATATTCTTCTGCAAAAAAAATCATAAATCCATTTCATTTTATAGTTTTTACAAAACATTACTTTAAATGTTTTTAGGGTTTTTAATCGTATAATGCTTTGCACTTACACGTAAATGATCCTCCATTATGTGATATGCTTTTCGCATAGACGCCCTTTTAATATTCAAAATCTTAAGATATTTTATTACTAGACAATTAATTTGAGATTTTTTATTCGCTTAGAGTACATGTTTTTTGCACGAATTTCTGTAGTTTGTATGCTTATGACACTTGTATGAAAGGACAGTGTGCTGATATAAGAATAGCCCTCCTAATTAAACAAATGAGTTCCAAAGTGATTATATAATACGACCATCTAACGGACTGACAGGCAGACGGACCTTTATATTAATCCACTGAAAGACTTTTAAACATTTTTATAGTATCATGCAGTCTAAACATTTATTTTACCTCACACGCTAGTTTCATTAATGCTTTAACTGTTTGTAGAGGTATGCTACTTCCCTTATCATATTCTCATGGGTGTCAGAAAAAAACGCTGCTTTTATTGGTGGCAGGATTCGCGTGCGCATCTCAGCTGGAATGTTTCTGAGTATGTCAAGAGTTGAGCATGTATTGGATAGACAGAAACAATACATTGTCCCCATTCTCAACTCACGTTATCACTAACAAATAGCAACAGTATAATACATACACTTGTGGTGTGGCAATGAATACATTAATCATTATTTTCATTTAAATTTAATATTGCCAATTTCTGTAGGACAACAATCATTGTTTGCTGATATAATTTATCAAATTTGAAATTGCTAGAAATCCATAAAAAAGTTCATTGCTCAGCTAACTAATGCTCCGATTATTTAGGCGATTTTGATTTCATAAATATAACAACGATATCAATTCTAAACTATATTTGAGAATCCAAGCCTTCTTGAAATTTATTTATTACAATGTTGTATATAATTTGTTTTATTACTTATTGCAATAAGGACGTCCGCGTTTATATATTTTTTTATTGACTAACCACTTATCCTCCGCTTGCTCAAAACTTAAATGACGCATTGTGTCCCATTTAAATGTGAATATATAAAAATACACGAATAGGTTATTTAAAATAGAGATTCAACAGTTTAAAATGAAATGTTCAGAAATATTTTTTAAGCAATTTATAAGTCATTATATATAAACTGAAAACTGCTAAATACGTCGTTTAGGGTTTGAGCACGTTGTACGTCTCATAATATCTGGGCTTCTCATAGGCATACTACTAACCAATGGAATGACGTGATCTATGTATAATGGCTATGTTGTTAAATTACCCACTATTTCCAGGCGATTGTATAAACCAGCTAGGTGTTGATATTTTCAGATATGGAAAATGGTGGGATTGGGTTGGTCGCTAGCAGCTCTCGTATCCCTACCGGTCGCTGGAATATTTAACACAAAAGCCAACCCGGACCGAGGTATCAGATGTGAAAATATATTCCGATATAGGCCACTGTGGCATCGTCAGATCTGGATATGTTGGGTCACATTCTCAGTGTTCCTACTTCCAGTAGTAATCATGCTCATCTCATACATTCGCATCTTCCTGAAGATATCAAAAAAGGCTTTCCAAAGCAACAGTTTAAAGTATAAGCCCAGAAAAGGCGAGTTCTGTTTACACAGAACGCCCTCAAATTCATTGCCTCGGGCGAAATCTAAAACATTAAAGATGACCTGTGTAATAATACTGTCGTTCATTATTTGTACGACGCCTTATTTTATAATAGAAAACATGTTGTCATTTGGGATGCATTGCGTTATTTCGAAAAAAGTGTATGCCCTGTTGGCTGGAATGGCCGCGTGCAATTCTGCAACGAATCCTTATGTGTTCCTTGCCTTTAACGTAAACGTAGTATGGTTGAAACGCCTGAAGAACTGTTTCATTCATAACCGCCGAACAAGTGTAGGGTATAATTCGCACCAGAACGGTTCATCCTACGTCCATTCACATCACGGAGTAAGATACAGCACAACCATGGCATATATGCGACAAGACACGTATGAGGCCAATAATGGAGCGATCACGGAGCTGTTGACGAAACAATGGACAGTGTCGAGCACAATGACGTGTGGCAGAAATATAAGTATATCATAGTAAAGTAAAGGAGGCATTCATCAAATTACAGAGAGATGACAATCATAGTAACCATTCTCAATCAAATTATAAATAAAGTGTGTATGACCTTTTATATGTTTAATTTATATTTTCTAAATAAGCGGCAAAAATGACATTATACATTGAAAGCGAATATGTCGTTGACATTAATACGGTAACTTTAAATACAAAATAAAATAAAATAAACAAACACCAATCTTTATTCAATGCTTTTCTGTGGATTTAAATAGCAGTGATGTGAAAGAAATAATACAGTGTTTCAAACAGAAGGAAATACCAGTGAAAGTTATCCATTATTTTCCGTTGTCCTGACGTCAATACGCTACCGAAATCCTCCGGTTCTTCTCATGCAAAATGTAAATGAATGGCGGAAAAGGCATTACATAAAAATAACATTTTGTTTTTCGGCAGTTTATTGACTCTATATTCACCCGTGATGATACAAAAATCAATATATTTCCTCTATTCTGCACCATGTATGAAAATAGTATTTTTGTTGATTATCCATGAATTAAAATTGATAATCTACCAAAACGAACAAATACCCTCTATTTATTTGAATCTTGCCTGTGATGTATAGGGGATTATCAATTATCTAAAAGCGATAATTCAATAGTTCAAACAGCGAAAAGTAAAAGTGCAAAGTACCGATAATTGTCACTGTTTTACTGTTAAATGACGTTGTTTTTTATAGTTTTTTAAGGAATCACATACAAAAAAGAGAAACTGCAATATAATGATATACGTTCATGACAACGTGGAAGTTCTATACATCGAAATGCATGAGTTTAGTATTATATTTTTGTCAGCTTATCCCAGTATAAACCCTCAAAAAACGTGTACAAAAAACCTTAGGTGTATACTAAATGTATCATTAGAATACTTTACATTCAAAATGAGTGAAATTCAATGTAACACATGGGAGTTATGATTATATTAGAACAATCAGTGCATTATTTCAACTTGGTTCATACTAATCTAATTTTTAACAGTACTCCAAATTTGAGATTAATTGTCATACATTTGCCACTTGGCATTCCAGATAATGAACGCATTTAATGGAATACAGGAACATATTTTCCTCTCCGTATACTACGAGCTCTAACACATCGTATTATCTAATCTTTCTTGTAAATGTATGAGTTAACAGATGAGATTATGTTTCTCTCATTTGAATTTTTACGGCAATATGTTGTTGCTAGCATAGTTTTTTAAAGGTGTTTACGTGTTATTGTATGTTTATTTGTATATGTGATGAAACTATAAAAAGGTTAGGAACATAAACCAGCAAAAGTGCAAGGCTGTAATACTATGTTATGTATCCAGTTGTGCTGACTAACTTATGTGCTACGTTAATGATCTGTATAGAAAGAACTCATGTTGTTTATTATTGACACAAAATGTATACAAATCATGTCTCATTTCTTTTTTGCCACACTTTGATTATCCCATCGAGAATGACGACTATCAATTTGCAATAATGAATCTGATGGACCAAAACTTGCTATTATGCAGATTTCGTTCATGGAATTATTAACTACGTAATGAGTCCTGATGCTGTGGATGAAATAATGCTTGAACCATGTTCAATGCTCAACGTTGTTTAACGCACACATTTGTATTTAAACTAAGTCACATTTTAAAAGAAAGATTTAGCCTTAAATAGACAATATAAAATCCGTTTCATACGAAGAAATATTTTTTGGCGTTCTTTGAACGATTTTGATAATTCTCACCTATCGAATCAGACACACTGCTGACACACCGTATAGAATCAGGACAATACCCCAGGGAGGTAATTGGAACCAGGCAGAAGCTAATATCTGTCATCAAAGCTGGGAAGAACAATTAAGAGGCCATTCTGATAGTGAACAAAAATTTCATCGATGGCCGTGAGTACAAGCCGAATTCCTCGGAGGAATGTGGGACTGTTGTAAAATGTGTAACATGGAACGTTGAAGGGCTCACAGTGGACAAGTTTTCATCGCTGAAAAACGTGAAATTGCTTTCAAATTATGACATTATTTGTTAAACAGAAACATGGCCAAATTCAAAACCTAATATTAAACTGTCTAGATTTATTGATCCAATACATTCACCTTGACGTTATCAAAATAGGCGTGCACAGTGTACACGTAGTAGAATTATTGAGTATATAAGAGATAATATACGAAAAGTATCGGTTGCCAAAAACATGAAATAGATTGTGTACTATAGATTGATCTTGATAAACACTATTTTAATACTGAAAATTACATGTATACTGCGGTTACATATATAGCAACCGAATTTTCACCTGTTCACTCTCGATTTGATAGGGATATTTTTAAGATTGTTAAGATTATTGAATCGGATATTAATTATTTCAGCGAGCTTGGTGCGGTTAATGTTACGGGAGAAACACATTCAAAACTCGAACAAAAGTTAGATTATATTGCGTATTATCGTATTTTTATTAATCTCGATTTTATAGACATTGATCATTATATGCCAAGTGCAACTTGTGATTTGATTTTAAACCGCTTCGCGGACACATTGCTAGATTTGTGTATGGCTACAAATATTGTTAACGGTAGATTACACAACAATAATAATAAGAGGAAGATTAACATGTTTTACACAAAATGGGTAAAGTTTAGTTGACATTCTATTTACAGTGTCGGTAAGTTTTGAAAATATGGTGCACTTTGAAATAAGAGAGTTTAATGAATTTTCTCATCATGCTCCCATTGAATATAATCTATGAACTGGAAAAACTAGCAAAAAATATACGCGATGACAAAACACATTTGTCACATGGAATTTCATTCACAGGGAATTAGTATTTCTTAAATATCGAGCGATATTGTAAATATTGAGTCAAGTCTAATACGCGGGATACACAAAAACGATGAAACAGAGGACCTAGTTTCAATGTTTACCCAGTATTTTAAGGTGATCCTTATTTTGCACGCACTATTAGCTCCGTTTCAAATAAATTCGATTCACTCGACGAAAATAAACAAAATGCTATAATGCGGAGTGTGAAAGAAAACGCAAAGATGTTAACAATGCTTTATACAAATATAGCACAATTAACAGCGACATCAATCGCCAGTCAGTATTTGAAAAAGGATATCATACACACATTATTGTCGTTAATGCAAGTCTGATTTTAATCGTACGTTAGGACGCAAGATAGACAGCATGAAATCAAAATCATCTAAAGAAATTTTGAAAATGTTCACAAAAAAGATCCGCGAACAAGAACGGAGAAACAATTGATTTGAAAGAGTTCGCAGAGGTTTCAGTATGATTTATGTGACAAACCGCCATTCTGGAATAAGGGATCCAAAACAATGGATAACTGACAACTCAATTTATACTTACATTTATCTAAACTCACACCATGATCAACATTTTCTTAACGGACATATCTTGTATTTTTTAATTCAAAGACCATTCTTGTACGCTGCCTTAGTTTTGTTTATATAGTCTTGTGATTCAGTTTTGAGGAATTTCTTACAAAATGTATTGTGTGCATTTTTTATGTCTATAATTCTCATTTAAGCACGTTTTCATTGGGACAGGCCATTTTGGGATATATGGTAAAAGTTTTAAAATTAAACATCTATCACTATCAGACAACTATAACAGTTAGTAGCTTAGATACGTTATCGAAAGAAATGCAATAAAAAGGACACCTATCTGTTCAGCATACTCTATAATCATATGGGTTGTGTTTCATAAACACGTGTATATGTTGTTGTTTTTTTAAAACAAATTACGCAATCAAACTATATGGTATTGACACGTGTCGCGTTACATGCTTTATATGACAACGTGCATTTAGGAAAGCTAAAGGGCATTACTGGTTTTATAACTGTTTATTTTTTATGTTTGATATTTAGAATCATTCAGTTGTTGCATATTCAAAACGATTGCGTGACTGTTTCAAGAAACATATATAATGTTAAACATCTATTAAGAACATTACCGTGGTTAATATATAAAATTAATGATCATTTTATAATATGAATCCGCATGTTATATCAGTTAAACATCATATTTAACACAAATGTAGTAAGCACTCTCCTGTAGGAGTGTGTAAGCTCGTTTCCGTCCTTAAATGTTAATAACATATTGCGTTTAACTATTAACGCCTTGCAGCAACAAATATGATTCGTTAATTTGAATTCTGCTCATGTTTTGAGATGATGTGAACCCTAGATGCCGTTCTTGAACAATGGGAGAAATGGGATTGGTAAGTTATATCAGCCAGTTACATTAAAGTATTCAATTAGAAAACTATTTTAGGGTCATATTTCAAAATTTGACGAATATTGGATTATTACATGGTCTTTTTATTGGCTTTTATTGATAACATAATCCTGTTTCAGCAATTGTAATAAGATAAAATTAAACATAACGGTAGAAAACATAATACGGCAGTTTGTAGTTTCATTTGCTGAAGTCTTGATGGATGGAAACAACAGTAGTTCTTACACAATTTCTTAGAAACCATTANTTTATAATATGAATCCGCATGTTATATCAGTTAAACATCATGCTTGTAAAATATTTAGCACAAATGTAGTAAGCACTCTCCTGTAGGAGTGTGTAAGCTCGTTTCCGTTCTTAAATGTTAATAACATATTGCGTTGAACTATTAACGCCTTGCAGCAACACATATGGTTCGTTAATTTGAATTCTGCTCATGAATTGAGATGATGTGAACCCTAGATGACGTTCTTGAAAAATGGGAGAAATGGGATTGGTAAGTTATATCAGCCAGTTACATTAAAGTATTCAATTAGAAAACTATTTAAGGGTCATATTTCAAAATTTGACGAATATTGGATTATTACATGGTCTTATTATTGGCTTTTATTGATAACATAATCCTGTTTCAGCAATTGTAATTAGATAAAATTAAACATAACGGTAGAAAACATAATACGGCAGTTTGTAGTTTCATTTGCTGAAGTTTGGATGGATGGAAACAACAGTAGTTCTTACACAATTTCTTAGAAACCATTACTGTATTAAAAATGCATCCACCATAATATTTCAATGGAAATTATGATTTAATTTAACACTTAATTTGATTTGTTCACAGAGTTTAATATATTTGAAAAATTATTCATCAAATGTATTAATACAAATATATGGTATACTCTAAAATAATTATAGTATCACGTTAAAAGTCGATTATTCCCTCTCCATAAATCGAACCCGTGATCTAGAGGAGCAAAGTCTATCACACTACCTCATGGTCCAACAGGTGTTAGATTCTAAAATGCATATTGTAAACGTTGTGTTAGTAATAAAATCTTCGTACTGTGTTCCAATCACACATAGACGATAGATAAGACATTAATAATAAGTGTTGTTTGCAAATAATGCACGACCACTTTACGAAACAACAACAGTAGTTCTTACACAGGTTCTTAGAAATCATTTTTTTTAATTGCAATCAATTATATAAAAAAACGATTTGTTTTAATAGTTGTCTTAGTCATTTTTGTAATTTTGTTTGTTTTAGTATAGTTTATGCATTGCTTATGGATCTTTGACATTCGTAATGTCATATTGTCAAAAAAGTCAACTTATTGTTGAAATCCTCTAAGCCATGTGTGAAGCATGAGCTCTAAAACAACGTTTAAACCTCTAATTATTTGCATTGAACATCTCAAGTGTATGACGAGAGGTGTATTCATTGTAATTGTTATTTGTCGTTCTCTGCCGAGTGTTTTTTTTTGCTGCGTTGTTTTGGAGTTGGTCAATTTTAATTATGTGTGCCTGTTATATGTTACTGAAGAAACCTACAATTTCCGATAAGTTATCATCATATGCTATTTAAATAACTTGATATTTATGTTAACGTAAAATAAACGAAAAAAAGCCAAACAGTACTCCAAAAATGTCCATCCAAATTATAAACCCAAATTCAACGTAGGTTTCGGATGCGTCTATTTTAGAATAAACCTTTAAAGTACATCAAAACATCGTTCTTCTCAATAAAACGTGCCGCAAAAATCCATTCACTCCATCTCCCGTATATGTGTGTACGTGTGTTTGATTAACACAGCTAAGATACTGCATAAAACGATGCGAATGTTAACGGAAACTGAAGCTTAGATGCATGAAACAGTACGACTGTGTTGCCTAAAAGTTCATTTGTGTTGCGATAATTACGGTCATTTTCAAGGACGCAGCTTGAATGTTGTTCGAATAAAGAAATTGCCAATATAAACGAGTTGCAACGATATGTAAACGTTGGAAAAAAATATACTTTATTTTCAATCAATACGCCAGCCCCAAAGCACGTTGTAATCTTCAATACTGAGTACTAACTCATTTACATGTGACAAGCACACACATAATAGGATTATCTGGATAACTATTAAATACACATGCAATACAAATAATATTTTCTTTTGCCTGTGGAAAACTGTATTTCTCACGTATGCGAATGTACATTGTATATGTCTATGTATAATTTGACATATATGCCAGGTACACAATATGCGTTTCATACATACAAATATAAGACTGAGCGTGTATAGTTTCAGTACATTCCTGCGTGTTTGTATGATGTTTATCAATATTGCAATAAACAATATTGAGTAAATGTGTAAATTTCATCTCGATAACCTTTTTGCGTATTCCTGACGACAATATCACTAATGTAAAACCTGAATTATTTATGTTATAAATCTATGATAATATCTTAACAACATCTCACTCTAATAACAACCAAAACTGACCTTGTAAATTTGAGTGGCATGATTTTTTTCATATCATATGGCATTTATTGATGGGCAACATAAATCATATTTCGGTTCATTTATATCATTCAGAACACTTCGATTTTTCGAATGTATATCGTACATAACATACACATTGCTTCTATATATGAACCACTCCTCTCGTTGATCAAATGAATCCAAAACACTGAATTTGATTGTAAAAAAAACTATTGCCGTATATTGCGTAATACATTTAAATTTTTCGGCTATGATACAAAAATATACTCTATAAATATACTAGTTCAAAACAACTATAAATGCTTATCAAGGCCTTTAATCATTGCTAGTTCATTTAGGAATGACGCAATTTTGTTCTTGTCAATTACGAAACTGCAAACATTCCCCCAACGGCTGTTAATAATGCGATTGGAAATAAAGCACTATGCGGGACATTAAGTTTGATAACTCCTGTGGGACAGACAACAATCAAGTACATTTTTTGTCATGTATTCCATTAGTAGCTTTAAGCCGTATGATATAGGTAGTTTGCTGGAAAACGATTTGTAATATAAGTAGCAGTGAAATATCGATGTTGAGCTTCACTGAGTTAATGAAAACATTTACAACTAAACATGATTGTACATTATTGTATGTGTGGTGTAAGTACACTTATTTACAAACCAGTTCTTGTGGTCGACTAGTCTACAGTTGAAAGTTGAGGTTTTAACAGTTATGTGTTGGATATAATATAAATATGATATAGCTAGTAATGTTAGTTAGTTTACCAAACGCGATACAAAGTAAGTCGTGCAAATTCATGTTTTGATTACATGCGTTCATATAAATTTTCAATTTTTAGATATCGTTGTCTAATATTTACCAAACATAATATGTGTCGACCGTTTATATCGCAATACATATTAAAACTTCTAAGAAGGTGCACATGTTGCATATGTATCACAACTGCATTCTGCCATAGCAAATGATGCAAATATACCATTTACATAAAGCTGGTGTTGATCGTCTTTTCCAGACGAAACATAAATATTTGTTACTTTAGTGCTGTCGAAACCATACCCATAGATGCGGCGGCAGGGCATAACTATCGTGTGCTGAACGAGAGGTCATTTATTAACGAAAATGATCTGGTCAGGAAATGAAAAATAAACAAACAACAAAAAATAATAATAGACAAAACACAAACAAAACTATGATTAACACCCCATGTAAAGCATTGTATGGTCAAACCAGTTTAATTTATTTTTCAATCTTATCACAATTTGATTTTCTGGCTGAAACAAGGAATTTATTGTTGTTGATATTACTTACAGGTCTCGAAACTAGTGTATTGAATTATTTATGTATGAATCTACTGAAAATACAATGTTGATACATTTTGATATATATAATATAAGACGGGTCCGATACGATGTAGGAAGGGCGAGGTTTGAGAGTTATGCATATACGGCTAAAGAGTTTTCGTTGATTTATATATATGGCACACAGTATAAGCTTAAGTGAAATGAATTATGTGAATCGCGAAATATATATTAGAACTTGGACGTATGGATAGATTGAGGGATGACACAACGTTTTAACGGTTTTATGTTCTACGTAAGAAGTAGAATGTGTACATTTATTTACATTGACATGTAACTCCCTCATCGATATTGCTGCCAGGGATGATTGACAGAGAAGTTGTTACAGTAAGTAGTTTCAGCCTGAGTTTGTTTTATATTTTGTATTTTACAGATAAGTCGATAGCGATACGATCAGTACCGTTGACGCCATATTTTAACTTCTGTTTTACATAAATCAATAAATTGCTTGATAAGGACTCTGTAGTCTAAACCATGTATTACTATATACAGTAATAAACGTTTCGTTTTTATTTTGCATAAAAATATATGTACACATACCTTACCTACGCCATTTTTAATTATGTCTAAAATCAATATAATTGACACTAACTATTGTCAACGTTTATATGGGTAAACAACACAAAACATCAGTAAATAGAAAGAGCGTGCTGACTGATATCACCCAGAAGAATGAACGATTTGTATCTACTAATGAACCTCCGGAGGAGGATCATTATTGTGTCTGGCAGACGATCAACAAGAGATGGTTGGTGCCGGGATGGAAAAAGTTTATCCGGTGAAACTGTCATTGACAATTGAGCGATATGATGTTTTGTTTGTCACTCCCTTACCGGTCCCCGTTACACATAGAAAACAGGATAAACGTAAATGCATGGCACATTTCATACCAATACTCTCCTTAACCGAGCAGATGTCTTGAATCATAACACTAAGATATTTCTTATAATAAAAGTTATCAAACTTATTTATCATTCTAAATGCTATTTCGGATGTCATCTAATAAAACGCTAGATTAAACTGTCTGATTTTTATTTTGAACTGCTTCAAAAATTGGTGTATTAGTGGACATGTTATAAATAATTTTATAAATATGACAGAAGATCGATGTCCGAGAAAAAAGGCATACACTGTTTAAATGGCAATATAAAATTTGAATAAATAATCGGGTAACAAAGGTATGAGATATTTTGTAGAGCTATGGGTCTGGTTCTGTTTGGCTTCGTCAAATGGTAAGAATCGTAGTTAATTTGATTCTCGTTCCGACAAACATATGTAACATTGTAAAAAACAGAACCAGCCAGGAATCATAAGAAATTACACAGGACCATTCAATTTTAAATTTATCAAAAACATTTATTTAATAATATAACACTCTGTTTTAAAGAAACGTATAAACCGTCGTTCGTCAAATAAGACGTGAATTGGTCGGCATTAACAGAAACAAACGTCACGAAAAGACAGTACATTTTTGTATTTATAAATATTGTTTAGCTTAGTGTAGCCAGAACTCAATTAAATACGAGTTGCGTGCATTTGTATATTAAGCCTAAACTATAGCCAAGAACGGAAATCAAATGTTGGAAGCATGGCGCAGCTAATTGTCATATTTTGTGTGTTTTTATGCACAATTCAGATGAAGAAATACATACCATTCTGTTATAACGACATAATAAAATTAAGACATGAATCAACAACTGTTTCATCACAGCTATGTTGTGTAATATGGCTATCTGCATGCATTTTGTATAATAACAATTTACTTTGTTTAAATATGTTGTACTTTTATCATGAAGGCGCATGTTGATCACACATTTAAAACAACGACATGCTGAATCTTGTAATATGTATAAGAATGTCTTGGTCTACAGGTTACACGAGTTGTTTTTATATCCTATAACTGTTCAAGTATGAACAATACAGAGTTGTTCATGGCTGTATGACCAAATAATAATGTTCTATTTAATGCAATTTTTTATTCCATATATATATATTTTCTTATTGAAATATCTTTTTTTTTTCAAAATACCTTCATACGCATTATGTGTTTAACACCATCCACATATTGTTTGCAAAAAAAAACATTCCAAATATAATGGTTGATATTGGTAGCACAAACACGTACATAAATCAATCATAATACATTAAAGTGCAAATAATGTATCTTAAAATAACAGGTTTTCAGACACGGAACATTGTTTTGGTGATTAATGGTATAGCACTTCGTATTGCGAAGAAAGAAATTCGCGGAAAAACGGTGAATAATAAAAAAAAAAAAATCTATCGATAATCATCTTGAATCGGATGATCAGTACATATTTTAACAAAATAAACATACTTGGAAATAAATCAATAACGTGCTTACTATTCGAAATAAAAGATCAATGTATCAATTAATGTTACAACATGTAACATTTTAGTTAACTAACGTATTTGAGGAAATTCAAATGTTTTAAGAGTCGCATGCACATTTTTCATAGGCACTTCGTTTACCGATCATCTCAATGGCAATGACACTTTGATTCCCGATTACTGGACACTTTTTTCCAGATATAACACAATCTTTTTAGTGAATCAAAAATGCAGAATTCGCTGTGGAATACTGTTATAGTAAGCAGGCAATAAATACAATTGTATTTACTTACGTAAATTAAAAAAAAATTAAGACAATGCTGTTACGACACGTTTCGTAACGTAAACTGCCAAGTATATATGATTACATGGGCGGTTCCAGGGCCACGGACCCGAATTTTAATCATTTTTGTTAGTGTTGTTTTGTCGTATTTGTTATCCCGTATGTTATAGGGAGATGAATAATTGCCTTAAAGAAATAATTTATCTTCTAGCGATGTCTCATTGTTTATGTTGTTCCTATATAGCTGAACTTGCAATAACAACGACTTCAATATGGACACTATATGTTCCAGTTGTACATTATGTTTAAGACAAACTTTATTTAGGGGCGGATCCAGGATTTCTGGTTAGGGGGCGGGATAATTCGAAGATTTGCTGGGGTCCAAGGTGCCGCTTGGACCCCTGGTGGGAGCAGGACAAAGCCCTGCTAGGAGGTCAAGGGGGCGAAGCCCCCCTGTAAGCACCACGATTGTAGTGATTTTGAAGTCTTTGACAACCACTTCTCGAGCATGTCACGCCTTATGTACTTTCATCAAAGTACTTGTTATAATGCAAAAAAGTGCACTATTTATACTTAATACGGATGAACATAGCAGGAAGAAATGCTATAAAGAAGAACCTACTGACGGTTATCAGGCTAGTGGCGAATACAGCAGGGAGGGGGAGAGCATGAAAACAATGTTTGTACCTACAGCAAGATAATGACCAATAACACATATAATAACACACTTTAATATGAACCAAATGTGTTTGAATAGTTGTGTTGGTGTAAGTTGTTGTTTTTGTTCACAACATGTTTTTTTGTACAAATGCCATACATATTGTGATGTAAAACTTACTCATTAATTTTCATGTGAAATACTATTTATAGATACCTACCACGGTAATGGTAGATCTTAACAGTGCAGAGCTTAGTAACTATGTATGTTGCAAAATTGTGTTTACCTGTAAGACGTAAAAAAGTATATTGACGAAAACTGCCCAGCAAACACACGCGGACACGTACACACCCTCACTTATATATTAACATACAAAATCACATGTGTAGTGTATAACTGCACAATTGTATTTGTACCAAATGTGTTTTAATATTTTTTGTTGTTGTTGTTTTGTTCAAAACTTGTTTTTGTTAAAATGCCATACTTTTTGTGATATAAGACTTACTCATTAATGTTCACGTGAAATACCATTTTTAGATACCTTACACGGTAACGGTAGATCTTAACAGTGCACAGCTTAGTTACTTTGTATGTTGCAAAATTGTGTTAACCTGTAAGACGTATACATTATTTTTTTTATGAGAACTGGTCAGCAAACACACGCGCACATACACGCACGCACGCTCGCACGGATACACACATACACACACACGAACGCACACACACACACGCGCACACACGTACACACACACATGCACACACANGTAGTTAATTTGATTCTCGTTCCAACAAAAATATGTAACATTGTAAAAGACAGAACCAGCCAGGAATCATAAGAACTTACACAGGACCAGTCAATTTTATATATATCAAAAACATTTATTTAATAATATAACACTCTGTTTTTAAAAAACGTATAAACCGTCGTTCGTCAAATTAGACGTGAATTGGTCGGCATTTACAGATACAAACGTCACGAAAATACAGTACATTTTTGTATTTATAAATATTGTTTAACTTAGTGTAGCCAGAACTCAATTAAATACGAGTTGCGTGCATTTGTATAAGCCTAAAATATAGCCAAGAACGGAAATCAAATGTTGGAAGCATGGCGCAACTAATTGTCATATTTTGTGTATTTTTATGCACAATTCAGATGAAGAAATACACACCATTCTGTTATAACGACATAATAAAATTAAGACACGAATCAGCAACTGTTTCCTCACAACTATGTTGAGTTATATGGCTGTCTGCATGCATTTTGTATAATAACAATTTACTTTGTTTAAATATGTTGTACTTTTATGATGAAGGCGCATGTTGATCACACATTTGAAATAACGACATGCTGAATCTGGTAATATGTATAACAATGTCTTGGTCTACAGGTTACACGAGTTGTTTTTATATCCGATAACTGATCAAGTTTGAACAATACAGAGTTGTTCATGGCTGTATGACCAAATAATAATGTTCTATTTTATGCAATTGTTTATTACATATATATATGTTTCCTTATTGAAATACCTTTTTTTTTCAAAATACCTTCTTACGCATTATGTGTTCAACACCATCCACATATTTTCTGCAAACAAAAACAAAAACATTCCAAATATAATGGTTGATATTGGTTGCACAAACACGTACATTAATCAATCATAATGCATTAAAGTGGAAATAATGTATCTTAAAATAACAGTTACCTTTATTGTATTATACTAAGATCCTGCCAACTGGACATCTGTAAACAATACCTTAGTGATATTACATTGGTGTTTGCCTCATCGCCGCGGGGGATGAGTGTGATGTGCCACACACGAGTTCAACACACAAATTATGATCTCATTTTACACGCCGGGTATGCGGATACTTTGATGACGGATGGCACTTCGATGACAGAGAACAACAAAAGCCACGCGCTAGATGTAGTTCTTCGGCTTTTTTGCATTTATGTTCTGTTCATTTGGTCTTCAGACACGGAACATTGTTTTGGTGATTAATGGTATAGC